>PVIJ01021563.1:0-18231 GCA_004024925.1 Scalopus aquaticus | reverse complement strand
AAAAAAAAAAAAAAAAGAAAAGGAGAAAGAAAAAGAGAGGCACCTCAGTTACAGGTGGCCAGGAGAGCTGCTCTGGACTCCTGGGCCCTCTTCCTCCCTTTCTGGGGCCTTCTGTGTCATAGCTGGAGATGGAAGCAAAGAGGGGCTTGTTTAAAGGGTCACTAGTGTCTCAGAGCCAACTGTCTTCTTTTTAAAAAAAAAAAAAAGATTTATTTATTTATGCATACAAGCTGGGGTACAGGTCAGAGGCACGGGGTGGCAAGAGGGTTCACCAGAGACAAAGTGGGGAGCAGAACAGGCAGATTGATGGAAACACACTGCTGAGGGGAGCAGCGGGCAAGGCAGGAGAGGTCTGCTGTGCCATGTGGGAATCTCCCTGGCCGGGCATCGAACTCACATTGCCCCTGCTGACAGCTCCACAGCCCTGCGCTTAACCGCTGTGCCACCAGGGAGGCCCCCAACTGTCTTTTGGGGGGGAAGCAATGGCTACACCCTAAGAAAGAAAACTCAAAATATGAGAGGATGGAAACCTTTGGAAACTAATCATGTCATATATTTGAAAGAGAGCAAAATAATTTGAAGGTCATGCTTGGATTTTAGAGCTGTCCTGCACCATCCCTGTCTGCAGGTTCATAACTACTTAGGTAGACTATTTGTCAATGACTGAGGCATGACGTTGGGGGAGAAGACGTCCTGAGCAGACCTCAAAACAGGTTTTATGGGCCCCACCCCCACCCCAGACCAAGAGATCCATGACCCTGAGGACTACAAATCCCATAATATCATCACCACCAAAGGGAGGATTTTTGGGCACTGAGGGTGGAGTTAAGCTATACCTCACACAAGTGGGCCTTGGGAGCCTTTGTTTTTTTTTTTTTTTTGCCGGCCTTCAACAAGCTATTGGGATGCCTGCTCAGAGAACTGGTAGGACACATTCACCAATCTCTCTCTCTTTTCCCTTGAGTTACTGCTTTCTTCATTTCCCATTTTGTAAATAAATCCTTTGTTAACCTTTTGTGTGTGCCTGCAGTTGAGTTTCATTCTAAGTCCCTTTTAAGCACACAGGTCAGGCCACCCCATTTCACATTGGGGTTGCCATGCAACAGTCATATGCTTTTGGAGACAAACTTGTTCTCGACTAGCCACTCACTCTAAGAATTAGCCTTTAGTCTTTAGGTCATTCAGAGATGAGTTGAGAACGTTTATACTCATCAAGTGTTTCTTCCTTTAAGTGTTTTCTATTTGATTCATGGGGAAGGAATTTTTTTTTCTGGTAGAAAAGAAGCTGCAAATAAGTTTGGAATTATTCTGTCGAAGAGTATGGCTGAAACCAGGAAGACGATGTAGTGGGGACACTTTCCCACAGAGATGCTGGTGGTTCTCCTTCAGGTACTGGGTATAGACTGTGTACAGGTTTGATTAAAAAACCCGAAGCCTGACTGGTCTGAGTCCAGTTAAGTCAGTCACTTAAGATTCTTTTAATCATTCGTGATGCTTGAGTCTGGCTTTCTGCCAGCTGGTTTGATTTGTTTCTTGGACACTTTGGTTCTTCTTTTTTTTTCTTTTTTTTGCATATAAGCTGGAGTCCAGGCCAGAGGTATAGGGTGGTGAGAGGGTTCACCGGAGACAGAGTGGGGAGCAGAACAGGCAGATGAACAGAAATACACTGCTGAGGGGAGCAGCAGGCAAGATAGGAGAGGTCTGCCATGCCCTGTGGGAATCTCCCTGACCGGCATTGAACTCGCGCCTTGCCACAGCCACCAACAGCTCCACAGCACTGCACTTAACCCGTTGCGCCACCAGGGAGGCCCCTGGTTCTTCCTTTTGTATTAAAACACAGCTATGCACACCTAGTACAGAAACAAATAATGTATCTATGGAATTAAAATTTCATGGGAGGTGGTGATTACAGAAAGACGCGTCAAGGGCAATAATGAAAAAATGATTTAAAATGCTATTATCTTTGCCAATTCATTTTTCAGGTACTATTTTGTTGTGTTGGGAGCAACACCACGCTGATACACGGGAGTCGTGGAGCAGGCTACACGATGCAGGATACTGCTCAATGAGCGAGATCCTGACCTTTTTATTTTCAGAATTATCACACAACATCAGTTACAGAGGTCAGGAGGACGAGGAGAAAACAATGGGTAAAACTAAAGAATGTGTCCTTGTCATTAGGAGCTTCTGGGGACATGAGTCTGCTGAACAGATGATTCTTATCTGTTTGGCCACCAAATGTTGTAATTGAAATTATACCCCAAACCCTCTGGTATGGTTCTAATATTATCAACAAGGCTTTCCACTGATCAGCTTCTGGGGTCCCCGGTCATCGGCCCCCCAGGTGTTCCCGGTCGTACCTCATGATGCATAAGTCAGGAGTACGCTTTATGCACCTGTCGTCAGCGCCCCAGGCTTTCCCGGTCATACCTCGAGGTGCATAACCTTCCCAGAGTGATCTAGTTTGCTGCTTCTGGTTGATATGCAAAGGCACCTTGTAAGGTTTTGCTATGACTTAATTAATTGGGCAGTTCTGACCTTGTATAGGAATGCAGAACTATAGAGAACAATTGGTGGTCAAACAGGCTGTTTAAGTTTAGCAGACCCACACTATTATCTTTTTTTTTTAAGATTTATTTATTTATGCATACAGGAGCTGGGGTTTAGGCCAGAGGTGTGGAGAGGGTGCGAGGATTCACCAGAGACAGTGTGGGGAGCAGAACAGGCAGATCTACTGAAATACACTGCTGAGGGGAGCAGCGGGCAAGGTAGGAGAGGTCTGCTGCACCATGTGTGAAGCTCCCTGGCTGGGGATCAAACTCAGGCCATAGATGTGATAGCGCTTAGTCTTACCCCCTAGGCCACAAGGAAGTGCCCCTTGTTTTGTTTTTTAAAGTTCTCTGTATTTTGACCCCAATTGTCTATTTAGTGGGCAGGATGATGGGCACCCCAGGACCCCCAAACCTGCCTGTTCTAAAGAGATTCTGCCATCTACCACATCAAAACATATTCTACTGAGTAAGCCCTTTAATAGAAAAGAACATCCAATACAATTAGTGTGCAATAGAAAGAAGAGAAAGAATATAGTTTCCAAGCCAAGCACCCAAGTTACCCATGTCCTCGTGGGTAAATGTCCCGTCAAAGTAGGTCCGTGACACCCGAGACCTTGCCACAGTCTAAGGCACCTGCGGGGGGATGCAATGGGAAGGGGCAGGAGCGGCCAGGAAGTCTGGAAGAAAACGAGCAAAATCAAAATGAAGGTAAACGCTGCCATTGTCAGCCTCCCCATGGGTCTCTTTCAAGGGTCTCCATCCTTGTCCCCGGAGCCCCTGGTACGAGTCCGAGGCCAAGAAGCAAGTGTGGCTTCTTCACATGTCTTTCTGCTCCGTGTGCTCCCCTAGTCTCCTCCTCCTCTTTCAGCTTCTCCTGTTGCCCCTCTGGTCTTTTCCCCAGGCTCCTCTCGCTTTCCCTCCCTGCTCAGCCACCCGTCCAGAGGGCTGGGCACGAAACCAAAACTTGCATTCCCACCTGGGTCCCATTCCTGTCCCCGCAGAGGTCACCGTGTCCAGTAAACTGCTGCTCACCCTCTCCGGCCACGGCCCCTGCTTTCTTCCTTCTCCCCTGCCAGTCTGGAGCCTTCCCCTCAGCTCTTTCCCTATGGAAAACCATTCAGTTTTCAAGGCCCAGCTGAACCCCACCTCTGGATTGAACACTTCCCTCTTCACTCAGGAGAAAGGCATATCTCATTTTTCTGTCTCTCAACGGTCTGTCTCACTTCAATCAGGCAGTCGGTGGAAATTTATTTCTCCGCGCTCATCATCTGACTAAGATCTCGCCTCCACTGCGATGCAGCCTGCAAGGGGCACTTCTCAGGTGGGGCCCGTCTGCTGAGAATCGTCCTTGTGCAGGCGGCACTGGGACTTTTTCTTTAATTGGTTTAGTTATATTTAATGTAAGGAAATAAGTTTGTATATCAGAGAAGGACAAAGGAGAGACTCTCATGCTGTGAAGGAAAAGATTTATGTGCTTTATCTCTTCCTCATTTAGGTAAGGAATGCATTTGCATCAAGCAGAACACACTGTAGCGGATGTGAGTTGGCTATTCTACGGAAGCCAGGTGTTCTCATTTCTCCTTGTTTAAGAAAAATGTAACAGTGTGGGCCTCCCCTGTGGCTCAGTGGTTAAGTGCTGCCCTGTTTAGCTGTCGGCAGCAGCAACGCGAGTTCAACGCCTGGCCCCGGAGATTCCCACATGGCACGGCAGACCTCTCCTGTCTTGCCCGCTGCTCCCCTCAGCAGTGTACTTCAGTCAGTCTGCCTGTTCTGCTCCCCACTCTGTCTCTGGTGAACCCTCTAGCTGCCCCATGCCTCTGGCCTATGCCCCAGCTTGTACGCATAAATAAATAAATCTAAAAAAAAAAGAAAAGTGTAACTGAAAATGGAGTTGCTGTTTCGAACCAGTTGTAGAGGTCATTAGAACTTCAGGAAATTGTAGAGGACAGTTGATACTGAGAATTATCTCTGTGGATGACAGTAATCTCAGTTTAGGAAATATTTACATGTTGAGCAAATCCCTTTAAGATGCTACTAATGAGAGTGGTAGAAAATGGGTGTGTCATGAGTAATGCAGCTATGAACATTCTAGAACGTGTCTTGATGAACATAGGCACACATTTCTATTGGGTAAATACCCAGGAGCGTACAGGGTACACACACCTTTAGCTTATGATCCCAAGTAGGAGAAATGCTTCCCCTTGTCAGTCCCGAGACCCTGGATTCTTAATGTCAGCAACTTACGTATTTTTGAACAGATAACTGTGGAGGCTGTTCCAGCATCCTAGCATGTCCTCAGTCTCTGTCCTTTAATTGACAGTGTCACTGTGTCCTCCACAAGTAGTGACCAAGACAAGTCAAGCCACTGCCAATGCTCCAGTGTTCCCTGGGTGGGGGGGGGGCAGAATTGCCCTGCATCCTGGTTGAAAATGATTGCACTAGAACGTGAGCACTATGGAGACCTTTCCCCTTTTTCTTTTAAGAAAAAATTTTTTTTAATCTTTTATTTATACATACAAGCTGGGGTACAGGCCAGAGGCATGGGGCGGCGAGAGGGTTCACCAGAGCCAGAGAGGAGAGCAGAACAGGCAGATCAGAAATACACTGCTGAGGGGAGCAGCGGGCGAGGCAGGAGAGGTCTGCCACACCATGTGGGAATCTCCCCGGCCGGGCGTCGAACTCGCGTTGCCGCTGCCGACAGCTCCACAGCACAGCGCTCAACCGCTGCGCCACGGGGGAGGCCCTTAAGAAAATATTTATTTTGTAGAAGTGCTGGGCTGTAGGCCAGAGGTGCAGGGGCCTAGCGGATTCACCAGAGACAGAGTGGGGAACAGAACAGGCAGAATGACTGAAATACACGGCTGAGGGGAGCAGCGGGGGAGACAGGAGAGGTCTGCTGTGCCATGTGGGTCAGGTCCCTGGCTGGGGATTGAACTCAGGCCTTAGCAGTGATAGTGCTGAGACTTAACCCCTAGGCCACAAGGGCGGCCCCACCCCCCTGTTCTTTACCGCCATCTCCAGGACCAGCAGGCAGGCAGCACTCAGGAAATTTTTCTTGCTGTTTAGCAAACATCCTGACTTCAGGCTGGTCCCCAGGTGATCGGCGGTATCCAGGGTGGGGCGTCCTGGACACAGACCTGGCCTGAGCACCGCAGGCCTGGAAGATGAGGGCTGGGGTGGTCTTCATAAGAGGCACCCAGGGACTGGCCTGTGGTGAAGGTCTTGCTGGCCCCCCAGGCACCTGCCACCTTCCCCTCCCAATGGGCAATTGTGATTCCTAGGATGATGGGGGTGGAGGGGAGAGCAGACCTAAGGGAAAGGGGTCCTCCCAGACTGCGCCCCCTCTGCTGGCCACCCTGGGTCCCGCAGCCTCCCCATCCCAGGAGGCCTTGGCTGTGGGCACTTAGCGCTGCATCCCCAGGACCAAGCCCTGATATGTGGGGCTGGAGGCGTCTCAGGGACCGGCTACCACAACTTGCTCGGACACTTGGGACCACGGGGGTAGAGAGCAAAGGATTCCGCGGTCTCAGCACACGAGGGCTTGACCCTGGGTCCAGACACAGTAGACTGACAAATAAGAACTTTGCTTGTGGTCAGGCTTCCTGGGTTGGATGGCGCCTGCCTGCTGGGCTAAGGATTGACATTGTGCCCCGAGGGCCTGCAAGTGAGGGCTGCTTCTGATCCAGGGCTGGGGGGGCTGGTGGGGGATGGAGCGAGAGGTCCTCTGGCCAGCCCAACTGATGGATAAGTGCCCATCATGGGCAATGTGCCAGCCTCTGGCTCCCAATCAGTTCTTTCAGATTCTGCTGCCTTCCTGTGGGGTGGGGGACGGGGCTGGGCTCAGGCCCCCACCTTCCCTGTGTGTCCCAGTGGACTGAACATGCAAAGGCTCAGACTCCACAGTGTTGGAGAGAAGACAATAGAACCCAGAGTGCCCCAGGGTCTCTGCTGCACTCTGCCTCTCTGCCAACCTGGGAGCTCTTTGGGGGAAAGACAGGACACCTCCAGGATTCTGGCGAAGTTATTGGGATTGGGGAAAAAGTGGGACCAATTCAAGAAAAACCCGACTTCTGCAGTGGGGAAGAACAAGGGATTGAGGCTGCAGGGTGGGATGGGGTGGGTTGAGAGAATTCATGAGACTGAATGGAGAGCAGGAAAGGGGGACTGACTGACACCCCCTGGGATTGAGACCAGAGAGGTCTGCATGGAGGACTTGCTCTCTTTTTTTACCTGTTTTCTTAGTTAAGGTGCCAGTTTAGGCCTATTATATGCTGGAAGGTCTGGTCTTGGGTGTTGACCTTTAGCACAGAATGTGTCTGGACTGCATTCAAGGTCAAGGTGATTGGGTCTTAGGGCCTGGTTCCCATAGCAACCGTATGGATTTCCCATTATCTATTCAAGCCTCCCAAACTTCCCTGCTGGGCAAGGAATGGGGACTTCCTTTTCAACCTTAGTAATGATACCCCAGCAAGTTCTAGGATGACACCAATGAAAAAGTAATTTGGTAACATTTGAGTTGAAGTCACAACTCCAGCCAAGTCTTCTCTATGTTGTGTTGATATAAGCCATCCTGGCTTGCTTCAGTGCCTGCATGGGACCCCATTGAAGTGAACAGCATATTTGCATAGAAACAACCATTATGCTAAAAGTTAACAGCTCATTGTTTTCTCAAATAAGATCAGTGTGCCCCTCACCCACACCTCCCAGTGTGTCTTCTTTATGAGTGAAATGCCCCTAAATGCAGTTCAGGGGATCACAACTTCCAAGTCAATTGAGGCTAAATTAATGGGGTTTGTAGTTTGGCCCCAGGCATTGTCTCAGGGGAGACCCCAGCAGGGCTTCTCACCTTGAATGCACATTAGAATTGTGTTTCAAGCTTCAGAGTTTCTTTTGAGCTTCCTGTAATGCTGATGCTGCTGGTCTGGGGCCTGCCCTGGGGCTAAGCCCCCCTGACCCAGCCAGGCCTGCGACCTTCTGATGGAGGAGATAGAACTTAAAAAAGGAGTCACAAAACTAGAACCTGACCCACACCAGGAGCAGGGCTGGAAGGAATCAGCATGACCATTAACCCAGTGATAACCAGAATCCTCAGGAGCCAGTGCAGGGGGCTGAGCAGAAGGCAAAGATGTAGAGAATGAGCCCACTGTGGAATCTCTGGTTCTAGTTCAGGTTCCGGTTGGTTGCTCAGGGTCAGCCTCAGACAAGCCCTCCAGGGGATGAGCCCTCCCGACTGGAAGAGGACTCTATCAGGGTGTCCCGCTCTGGCTTGGGGCAGCAGCTGGCCTGCCCTCCTGTGCCTGTGCAGTGTCCTTCCCACCAACTCTGCCCCTCTGCCGGGCAGCGGCCTCCTGCCTGCCCGTGACCTGCACCAGGCCGGGGCTTCTCCTCACGGACCCCCTCGGCAGAGGCAGCTCTCCTCAGGGCTGCCCGCCCGCCTGCCACCATGCAGGCCTCTCTCTCAGCAAGCCTGTCCCTTTCGGACAGCTCGTCCTGTCCGCTGTGTCTATGCAAGCGTCCATTATTCCTCTGTCGATTTCCCTTATAAACCTGTTCTTGAAATATTACTAAGTCTCTGTCTCGTGGAGAAACTCGCCGAGTGCCCCTGAAGGGGAGCTTTGGTGAAACCTTTCCCAGAGGGAACCCAAGGACCACACTCTCAATCCCATCAGCTCCAAAAACAGCATCATCTGGCACCCACTGTGTCTAAAAGTACATCACTTCAAGGCAGAGACCACAGCACCACCCTGGGCAGCTGGTTCCCTCCTTAGGGAGCTCTGGTGTCAGGAAGCATCTTCTCCTTACCGCACAAATCCTAATGTGTGTCCACAACACAAGAGATAGGAAAAGAATTTGGGTTCAAGGTGCTCACAGCAGTGTCCTCCTTTAGGGACACTTGCCCTGCAAGATGGACCATCTGGCTTCTGGCGGCCAGAGACATGTGGCAAGTTGCAATCTTGACAGCAGGGGATGCCGAGGTGGAGGTGACAGCACAAGTGCCCCTGTCCCAAGGGCACACGTAGCTCGAGCAAGCTGTGGGCCAAGGACCCAGGAGCCTCCCGTTCCCTACAGGCTCTTAGGCAGCTGAACTCACTTCAACCATCAGTTCCAAGAACTTTCGACAAGATTCTGAAGGTTTAGCTTGGAATACATGTTCGAGTACAAACAAGCCCCCTTTCCTGGTGCTTCACTGCGGTCAAGGTCAGTTCAGTCGTGTCCTTGGGAAAATTGAATCCGTGTTGGAGCCTCAGACCTGGCCAATGTGAGGCCGCCTACTCCCCGTGGGCGCGGCCTTGGAGTCGGCCTCAGGCTGTTGTGTTTCATGGGTGGGGTGTGGTCTCAGGCAGCCTCTTGGGTGGGCCGTGGGCCTGCAGCTGCTGACATGAGTTGGAGGGGAACTCGGCACTTAGGCCCCAACAAGGCCTTGTCACCAAGGAGCTAGATCCGTTCACCCCAGTTTGGGAAAATAAGCCCAGGATGAATGTGAGGGCTCCCAGATGCAATGGCTCTGCTTTCTAAGGCGTGTTTTCCTCCTCATTAGTTCTTGGCAATTCATCTTCCCTGTCCTTGCACTCTTGAATGAAGACAGAAACCTAAAGGCCACATTTGCAAAGACTCCCCCATAGAACAAGGGGATGATGGAAGAACAACCAGATAACATGAAACAGAGGAGCCTGATTTCTCTTCAGATGCCCTCAGAAGACATGAGCAGCCATGATGCATTTCCTTGCTCCTCAGTTCACTTGCCCGTGCACTCACTTGCCCATTCTTTCACTCATTCTTTAACTTAGTCACCCACTAACCCTCTGATGTCACTGAATCACCCCCATCGATCATGCACCCATTTAACAGTGCTGTCACTCTTCCGTACAACTGCCTAATCATTCATCCGGTCACCCAACAAACTTTTTTTTTTTTTTTTTATACATACAAGCTGGGGTACAGGCCAGAGGCATGGGGCGGCGAGAGGGTTCACCAGAGACAGAGTGGGGAGCAGAACAGGCAGATCAGAAATACACTGCTGAGGGGAGCAGCGGGCGAGGCAAGAGAGGTCTGCCCCACCATGTGGGATTCTCCCTGGCCGGGCGTCGAACTCGCGTCGCCGCTGCCGACAGCTCCACAGCGCAGCGCTTAACCGCTGCGCCACCGGGGAGGCCCAACAAACTTATTTTTTAAAGATTTATTTATTTTTGCCTACAAGCTGGGGTCAGGCCAGAAGTGTGTGGCTGTGTGAGGGTTCACCAGAGACAGAGAAGGAAATAGAACAGGCAGATCAACTGAAATACACGGCTGAGGAGAGCAGCAAGCTAGGCAGGAGAGGTCTGTTGCACTATGTGGTAATCTCCCTGGTCTGGCATCGGACTTGTGCTGCAGCCATGGAGAAGCTTTACAGCGCTGCGCTTAACCCATTGTGCCACCAGGGAGGCCCAACAAGCTTTTTTTAAGCATGATATGTGCAGTGTGCCGGAACTGGGGGGTTGGGACAGAAAGGGAGTGGGCCGCCCTTCTAGGGGTGAAGGGGAATCCAGCAGCCCCAGCTGCCAATCTGTCCCCAAGGCTGCCAAATGTGGAGAAGCCTCCCAGGGAGCCTCACCTCAGGCACCTGGTGGGTTTTGAACTTCCCCAACATTCATCACAGCGCAGACCTGCTTTTGGAGAGAGATTGCTTCATTTTCTCTCCTTCCAAAAGGCACTGAAAACGGTGGTATCTCTGTAGGCCTCAGTGTGTTCACCTGTACGGTGGGTCAGGAGTTACACCAGGTGCTCCTGGATGCCTTCGAAACTGTCGGTTCGGAAGTTAAATGCAAATTCTCCTTGGGCTGTGCGTATGCGCTTCTCAGGGAGACGGAATCCAGACATGGACCAGATTCTCAAGGGCTGAAGATTCATCGGCCAAGGAGGTGGGTGTTGGGGTTACATGTGCGTGATGCATAGGGGAAGGGGTGAATCCAGTACCCCTTCTATCATTATGGGGGAAGGGCTGGTTTGTGACCTTATCTGTGCACTGCCATATAATCTGAGTGTGGCTTTACATTCATATGGACTCGTTTTGCCTTTTGAATGGCTTCCGAAATTCTAGGCTAACAGTATTTTCTGAAAGTGAACGATTCCCCCCCCCCTGTGGGCGTGGCCCACCCGCAGGCGCGCTGCCCCCTTAGCCCCTCCCACCCCCATAAGGGATCCGGCCACCTGTCCTTCCTTTGGTTGTCTCTCGGGAACTTGGCGCAAGTCCCTGGCAGCGTGAGCCCGGTTGGTCAGCACTCAGCGGGGAGACCTCACCTGCGCTTGGATCTGCGAACCTGTTGGCCGGAGAGGAGACGGTGAGCCCAGAGTGAGGGGAAGGGGAGACTGTACCCCAGGGCCCCTCGCTGTCGGAGGCCGGCTCCAACCGAGGTTGGGTTGGGGGTGGGGGAAGCGTCAGCGCCGGGGGGTCGAAGTTCCGTGGGGAGAAGTGGGTGGGGAGCGAGAGATAGCACACACCAGAGAGTGTGATCAGGCCGTTCCACTTTATTATTGGAGAACAGGGTTTTTAAAGCATAAGAAGAATTAACTACTGACAATGGCAGGGTGATTACAGATATTCAGATACATAATCAATTACATAGTTTGAGGGGAATCAAGGAACTTTAGAAATATGTCTCTTATCTGAGGTAAATTCCTGCAAGGTAAAGGACATAATCTTCAACCTTTGCCCTAGGCCTAGGGTGGAGGCTGCTATCTCCATACCTATTGTCTGAAACCAAGACCAATGATAAAAGAAACATCTTTATGCTAATCTCTGGAGGAACTAATCTAAGCTGATTTTATCAGGCCAGGAAGGGAAATAGGGGAAGGGATTAGTTGTTCTTTGTTCAAACATTTACCCTTGAGGGGCAAGGACACTTCATTGTTTCAAGGATATCTCCCTGCCAGGAGCTAATGAGTAAGGCCAATGCATGCAGGCATGGTGGAGAAACTTAGTGTTCTCCTGAAATTATACTTAAATTTATTTGCAAGAAGAAATATCGCATCCTGACTTTGGGAACACTTCTTTGAAGGCTCCACCCATAGAGTGACCTTGTCAACACAATATGGGGGTCTAGGTTGCGACACCTCGCTGCGGGGGTCCAGGAGGAAGACCCAGTGCAGGCGGAGCAGAATGTGGAAATCTGGGGGGCTTTGAGGGGTTTATTTAGGGGCCCGAAGGAACATAGGGGTCCGTGTTCATTCCTGAGTGTAAAGCCGTCGGGGTCCCCCCTCCACTGACTGAAAAGCGCGTCCTGCCCCGCCTTTGGCTCTGGCGCCACGTTACCCTGATGGCGCCCGCGGCGCGGGTTTCCTGGGCGGTCTGTCCTGTTCCTCGCTGCGGGTTTTCACTCCTGTAGTTTGATAATACAGTTTGAGGAGCGTAGTGTAAAATATTCTGGTTTAGGGGCCACCCTGGTGGCTCAAGTGATTCTCAGCCTGGGAAGCTATCAGCAGCCATTGCTGAGTTGGATCCCCGGCCAGGGAGCTCCCCACATGGCGCAGCAGACCTCTCCTGTCTCCCCGCTGCCCCTTCAGTGGTGTGCTTCAGTCCATCTGTCTGTTCTGCTCCCCTCTCTGTCTCTGGTGAATTCTCTCACCAGCCCCCCTCCACCTTCGGTCTACACCCCGGAACTTGTATGCATATATGAATCAATCCTTTAAAAAAATGCAAAAACAGGGCATCCCTGGGGGCGCAGCGGTTAAGCGCTGCGCTGTGGAGCTGTCGGCAGCGGCGACTGCGAGTTCGAAGCCCGGCCGGGGAGAATCCCACACGGTGCGGCAGACCTCTCCTGCCTCGCCCGCTGCTCCCCTCAGCAGTGTATTTCTGATCTGCCTGTTCTGCTCCCCACTCTGTCTCTGGTGAACCTTCTCGCCGCCCCACGCCTCTGGCCTGTACCCCAGCTTAAATAAATAAACCTTAAAAAACATTTTTTTTTTAAATACAGAAACAAAAATATTGTTTTCTAGGATTGATATCCTGCCCCAGGTCTGCAGGCAGAAGGGCAAAGTCTCTTCCAGATGCCCCTGAAATGAGGCCGGTCTCCCACCCCCACTCTTTTTTTTTTTAATATTTGTTATTATTTGTATCTTTTACATTACATTGTATTCCCCGTGGGTTACCCACCACCGATTCACCGGACAACCATCACCACAGTCCCTTGTGCTCCCCTCCTCACCCCTTTGAACTCTTATCTTCCCCTCCCTCGCTGAATCTCTCACTCTTACTTGGTATCTCTAGATTCCTGTAATAAATAACACCATTCGATATTTTCCTCTTTCTTTTTGGCTTATTTCGCTGAGCATGATCCATTCTAACTCCATGCATGTTGCTGCAAATTGCATGTGTTTATCTGTTTTGAATAGTATTCCATTGTGTACATGTATGTACCACACATTCTTGATCCAATCCCGGTATGTTTATTGCAGCACTGTTTACAGTAACTAGGGTATGGAAACAACCCAGATGCCCCAAAATAGATGATTGGATCACCCCCACTCTTGATTTGGAGGTGGTCACGGAAGGTTTAACAGTGGGCAGGAGCCTCAGAGTCTCAGGGGCCTCCTTAGAAAGGAAAAGGTTAAATAGCCTCTGCTTCCTGCACCCTCAGCTCGGGTTTCTGTGGGACTAGTTAGGATTTAAGTTCCCTCCCTTCAGGAATGATTACATACTTAATGCCCCTGGCTCACTCTGCCTATCCCTATAATCTAAATTGAGTCTTTTTTTTTAAAGATTCATTTTTTATGCATATAAGAATGGGGGTAGGCCAGAAGTGTGGTGGGGTAAGAAGATTCACCAGACACAAAGTGGGGAGCAGAACTGGCAGATCCACTGAACTCCACTGCGGAGGGGAGCAGCGGGGAGACAGGAGAGGTCTGCTGAGCCATGTGGGAAGCTGTGTGACCAGGGATCGAACCTGTGATTCAGTGGCTGCTGATAGCTGCACAGACTGAGATTTAACCCGTTGTGCCACCAGGGAGGCCTTAAATTCAGTCTTATGTTTGGAATAGTTCTCACAGAATAAAGTCAGGCTGCTTTCTGGGTTCTCCTGACTTGAATGATCTGATCTGCTCTAACTTTAGTTGACAGTTTCTGTCCAGTTAACAGGTGAAGTGAGGGAGCAAGATGCCTCCAGCTTCATTCTCCAGAGTGTTTGGCTCTTACCCCGAGTGTTTGACTCTTCCCCGTCCTTTGTGCTCCCATCCACACTTCAGGATGGTTCGTTCTGCTTCTGTGGCGGTTTTCATCAGGATGGCATTTTATCTGTAGTTTGCTTTGGGAAGTCTGCATTTTTCAGTAATAGCAATTATTCCAAGTATGAACACAGAACATCTTTCCATCGATTTGTATTTTTAATTTCTTTGAATATTATTTTCTCCCTTTTTGTTTTTTAAATGATATTTTTTAAAAGAATTATTCCTTTTGTGTAATATTGTTATTTTCTTTTCTGTTTTTTAATAGAATTTTTTAAAAGATTTTTATTTATTTATGCATACAAGTTGGGGTACAGCCCAGAGGCATGGGGCCGCGAGAGGGTTCACCAGAGACAGAGTGGGGAGCAGAACAGGCAGATGGACGGAAACACACTGCTGAGGGGAGCAGCAGGCGAGGCAGGAGAGGTCTGCCGTGCCATGTGGGAATCTCCCCGGCCGGGCGTCAAACTTGCATCAGCAGCTGCCGACAGCTCCACAGCGCAGCGCTCAACCGCTGCGCCACCAGGGAGGCCCTGTTATTTTATTTTCATGTAGAAGAACTGGGGTGCAGGCCAAAGGTGGGAGGGTGAGAGGATTCACCAACGTATGTGGGTAACAGAGCAGTCAGATACACTGAAATGCAGTGCTGAGGGGAGCAGCAAGCAAGACCAGAGAGGTCTGCTTTATTAACAGTTCTTTTTTTTTTGTAAGAGTGATGTACAAAATTGGAATTTTAATAAATCCTATTATTTCTACCACATCCTGGCTCATCTGCAAAACCCAAGACATAATGTCAACTAATAGAACCTCCCCATGGTGCCTCTTATAATGTGTGACCCCTACAAGGACGCAGCTCTGAAGGGGCTGGGGAGGGGCGAGAAGGGCACCAGGCCTCCTTTAGGGATCTGCACGTGCGCATTATCCCCTGTGCCCTGTGTGCTCTGAGTTCACTGTCCAGTCCCGGAGGCGCCTGGGACAGGGACGAGGCCACTTGGCAGAGACTGAGCCCTCAAGGAGTGACGTGCTCTAACTCCGATGGCGGGGGAGGAGGGTCTGCCAGCTAGTGGGGACCCATAAAACTAGAAGTTGCTCAGTGTCTGCATGGAGGCTGTTTAATGATAGTTAACCTTCCTGGACTCACTATAAAATGGCCTGTTAGCAGGCCTCCCTGGTGGCGCAGCAGTTGAGCTCTGTGCTGTGGAGCTGTCGCCGGCAAGTTCGACACCCAGCCAGGGAGAATCCCACATGGCGCAGCAGACCTCTCCTGCCTCGCCCGCTGCTCCCCTCAGCAGTGTATTTCTGATCTGCCTGTTCTGCTCCCCGCTCTGTTTCTGGTGAACCCTCTCGCCGTCCCACGCTTCTGGCCTGTACCCCAGCTTGTATGTATAAATAAATAAATCTTTTAAAAATTTTTTTTGTTTTGTTTAAAAATGGCCTGTTAGAGATGAGGTGCTGGTGCGGTTTTCTTTGGAGTATGATGCTGGGCTTCTCTCAGATTAGCTTGCCGGTCCGATTAAAGAGCATGTGAAGATTCAAACACTGTCCTGTGTCCTTTGGTTTGAACAGTTGTGGCGGGAGAAAGAATCCAGTGTTTTTCTGGCAACAGCTCCACAGCACTGGATGGATTGGATCTAGTCAGGACTTGCTCCATCACGAATTTCTGTGTCTTCTATTTTTCTGGAGATGCATTTGAAAAGTAATTTACTTTCCTTTACTTCATATGCACAGAAAACATTAATAGCAGTTCACATACTCTCCATGACTATATCAAGATTGCCAGCATCCTTCCTTTACCATATCTTTGACTTCACATGAAGGATTCCACTGTGTTTTCATCACCATATGCACTGTGTATTTAACCAGTGTGTTCCAGGGAGCCCCTGCATAGGCCCCAGTGAGTAAATCCTGGTTTCCATGTTCTAATCCAGCCCACAGGCCCATTTTGGCTGCACCACCTGTCCCAACTGTGTGAAAATGTCTTATCCATTCAGATGTACTTTCCTTTCCTTGGAAGTGTTCCTGAGTCTTTTCCCCACTCTTACAGCCTTGGTGGATTTATTTATTATTTTTTAAAGTTTATTTATTTATGCATACAAGAGCTGGGGTGTAGGCCCGAGTTATGGGGGTGGTGAGGGATTCACCTGAGGCAGTGGGGAGCAGAACAGGCAAATTGACTGAAATACACTGCTGAGGAGAGCAGCGGGGAGACAGGAGAGGTCTGCTGCGCCATGTGGGTCAGCTCCTTGGCCATGGATTGAACTGCTGCTGTGTCTGAGGGGAGCGTCATAGTTTTGAGAAGTAATTCCTTGGGCCACCAGGGAAGCCCCAGCCTTGGTGGATTTAAAGCACAGGAATGACTCCAGACTGGGTGGCCTTTTCTGTATGGCCTCTTTCACTTAAGGGGTTTTCGTGTTCTTTTTTTACTGCCTCTATAGTCCACTTGCTTGAAAGTACCCAATTTTCTTCACACTTGGAGCTGACTTCTTCAGTGATTTTATGCCAAGGGTGAAATGAAATTATGGTTTTTGTGTTGGATTGTAAGACAACCATGAGAATAAAGGTTAATATTTCCATATTTGTTTCTTAATTTTCATTCTGTAATCTCCCCACTGGCCTTATTGATATTATGTCTCTAAATACTATCTCAACCTCAGTAATTTTGCAGTTGAGGTTCTCTCTGATTGAAATGCCGGTTTTCTGACTTATGAGATAACGCCCTCCCCAGTGAGGCCTTCCCGGGTCACCCTCTCTGTAATGCACCACCCTCTGTGACTTAACTGCTTTTGCAGCCTTCTCTTCATAGCACTGTTACCACCTGACATTACTCCTTCCAACGGTCACCCCTTATACATCTTTGCCCCTTTCTCCCTTCCCTGCCCTTCATCTCAGAAATCTCACTTTGCGTATTAGCAGATACTACTTTTATCAGGAATTGGCTTCCTGTCTTGTCTGCTGTGTGAGCCTCCAGTATTTGTCACTCTGATGTGCTTTACTACAGGGATTCCCTCAAACGCCTTCATTTTGCTGTAAATGGTAACAATTCTTTCTTTAAGGCTGAAGCATATTTTATAGTGTGGATAGACCTCACTGCCAGATTCCTTTCTCATGTTCATGCATGTTGCAACATGTCTCAGAACTGTTTATTTCTGGGCCTCCCCGGTGGCGCAGCGGTTAAGCGCTGCGCTGTGGAGCTGTCGGCAGCAGCGACGCGAGTTCGACGCCCGGCCGGGGAGAATCCCACATGGTGCGGCAGACCTCTCCTGCCTCGCCCGCTGCTCCCCTCAGCAGTGTATTTCTGAGCTGCCTGTTCTGCTCCCCGCTCTGTCTCTGGTGAACCTTCTCGCCGCCCCACGCCTCTGGCCTGTACCCCAACTTGTATGTATAAATAAAAAATAAATCTTTAAAAAAAAAAAGCTGTTTATTTCTTCATTGTAAAACATACATAAAACATACATAATATTCACTGGACGAATGGCATCCGCTACATCCCCATCTATACGCAGCTGTCCCCACCCTCCCTCTCCAGGAAGGTTTCACTCCCCAGTGCGACTGCCCCTGAAGCACTGCTCCCCACTCCTCTCCTCCCTGCTCTCTGGCCACCACGTCCTCCTGCTGCTGTGAATGTGAGTGCTCGCGGGCACCGGACAGAGATGGGATAGTGCCCCTGTGTGGACATTGGTGTCTGATGCTCACATACTGATTCTAAGTTTCCTAGAATCAAGCATTTATCAGAATCGCCTGCAGTTTTTTTTTTTAAAGGTTATATTGAATTTTGGGTTCCCTCCCTGGTGGCACAGGGGTTAAGTCTCAGCACTATGAAACTGTCAGCAACCACTGTAACAGGAGTTTGATCTCCATCCAGGGAAAAAACGCACGTGGAGCAGCAGAACTCTCCTGTCTCGTCTGCTGCAAACCTCAGCAGTATACTTCAGTAGATGCACCTGTTCTGCTCCCCACTCTGTCTCTGGTGAATCTTCCGCCCTCCTACACCCCCCACAGCTCTGGCCTACACTCCAGCTCTTATATGCATAAATAAATAAATCTCTTTTGTTAAGATTTTATTTGTGTAGAAGAGCTGGAGTATAGACCAGCGGTGTGGAGAGGTGGGCGTGTGGGGGGCAGATTCACCAGAAGCAAAGTGGAAAACAGAACATGCTGAGGAGAGCAGCGGGTAGGCAGGACAGGTCTTCTACCACCATATATGGATCAGCTCTCTGGCCAGGAGTGAACTCAAGCCATGGTAGTGATAGCGCTGAGACTAATTGGGGCCACCGGGAACCCCAGGATTTCCTGCATTTTAAGGCTGAATAATGCTCCACCACATAAATGCCACAGTTTATTTTGTCATTAATTTTTCCATGGACTCCTGAATTCCATCGAGATTTTATTGGCAGGTTGTAAGTAATGCTGATAAGATTAGTGACGTTCAAGTGTCTGTTTGCGTTGGCGCTTTGAATTCTTGTGTGTATGTTCCCTGAGTGGA
>PVIJ01021562.1:0-18231 GCA_004024925.1 Scalopus aquaticus | reverse complement strand
GGGGAGGGGAGAGGGGATCTGGTGGTTCTTTCTTCTCCTTGGTCAGTCTTTTTAGCTTCTTTCCAAGTTCTACTCACCCGTGAGGGTGTTAGATTTATGTAGCGTTTCTGGATCTTCTCTGGGTTTGGCTGATGTCTCTTTATAGGCGGCTTGTCTTTTGGGAGAGTTGATACTAGCGTCCCTTCACCGCCATGTTGATCTGTTGCCTGTATTTTTAATGTGCACCATTCTCACTGGTGTGAGGTGGTATCTCAATGTGGTTTTGACCTGCATATCCCTGATTATGAGTGATGATGAACATTTTTTCATGTACCTGTTGGCCATTTGCTTCTCTTCTTTGGAGAAGTGTCTTTTTAGCTCTTCTGCCCATTTTTCAACTGGATTGTTGACTTTGTTTTTGTTGAGTTGTGTGAGCTCTTTGTAAATTTTTGTTATCAGATCTTTATCAGTTGTATTGTTTGCAAAGATCTTCTCTCAATTAGTAGGGTGTCTGTTAGTTTTGGTTAATGTCTCCTTTGCTGTGCAGAAGCTTTTTAGTTGATGTAATCACAGCTGTTTATTTTGTCCTTCACTTCCTTTGCTTTTTGGGATGTGTCTTTAAAGATTTTGCTGAGATGTATGTCATGTAGAGTTTTGCCTATATTTTTTTCTATAAATTTTATGGTTTATGCCCTTACATCCAGGTCTTTTATCCATTTTGAGTTGGCTTTTGTGCATGGTGTGACGTAGTAGTCTAGCTTCATTTTTTTGCATGTAGCAGTCCTGTTTTCCCAGCACCATTTATTGAATAGGCTGTCCTTGTTCCACTGCATTTTCTCTGCTCCTTTGTCAAAGATTAGTTGTCCATAGATGTGTGGCTTTACTTCTGGGTTTTCTATTCAGTTCCATTGGTCTTTGTGTCTGTTTTTGTTCCAGTACCATGCTATTTTAATTATTACCGCTCTGTAGTATAGCTTGAAATCAGTGATTGTAATGCCTCCATTTTCTTTCCTTTTAAGCAGGAGGGCTTTACCTATGTGGATCTTTTTGTGGTTCCATATGAATTTCATCAGTATTCGATCTATTTCTTTGAAGAATGTCATTGAGATTTTTATTGGAATAGCATTAAATCTGTAAATTGCTTTTGGTAGGATGGCCATTTTTTGTTTGTTTTTAATAATATATATTTTTATTGTTATTTATATCATTTACATTTTGTATTCCCCTTGGGTAATCCACCACCAATTCACCCGTGATCCATCTCCGTGGTCCCTTGTGTCTTTTTCTACTCCATTTTGTGCCCTTATCCTTCCCCTCCCCCTACCCCCCAAGTGTCTCTCTCCTATTTGGTTTCCCTATTTGGTTTTCCTGTTATAAGTGAAACCATTCGATATTTTTCTTTTTTTCGGGCTTGTTTCACTGAGTATGATCCCCTCTAATTCTATCCATGTTGCAAATTGCATGTGTTTATCTTCTTTGGATGCTGAATAGTATCCATTATGTATATGTACCACATCTTCTTGATCCAGTCATCTATTTTTGGACATCTGGGTTGCTTCCATACCTTTGCTATTGTGAACAGTGCCGCAGTGAACATACGGGTGCATGTATCCTTTTGGATTAGTGTTTTAGTGTCCTTTGGGTAGATTCCCAAAAGTGGTATTGCTGGGTCTTATGGAAGCTCCATTTTTAGCAGTTTGAGGAATCGCCATACAGCTTTCCATAGTGGTTAGACCAGTTCACATTCCCACCAGCAGTGTAGAAGAGTTCTTTTTTCTCCACATCCTTTCCAGCATTTGTTGTTGCCTATATTTTTAATGTGTGCCATCCTCACAGGTGTGAGGTGGTATTTCATTGTGGTTTTGATTTGCATTTCCTTGATTGTAAGTGATGTTGGGGATGGCCATTTTGATAATGTTAATCCTTCCAATCCTTGAGCATTTTATTGTGTCTTCTATTTCTTTCAACAGTATTTTATAGTTTTCTTTGTATAAGTCCTTTATGTTTTTTGTTAGATTTATTCCCAGGTATTTTATTTTTTAGGTTTCAATTTTGAAGGGGATGGATCTCTTAATTTCTTCTTCTTCTGACTGGGTATTTTCGTACAGAATGGCTACTGATTTTTGTGTATTGATTTTGTATCCTGCTACTTTACTGAACTGGTCTATGATTTTGAGTAGTTTTTCTATGGACTTTCTAGGGATTTCTGTATACATTATCATATCATCTGCAAATAGTGACTTTTTAATTTTTTCTTTCCCTATTTGGATTCCTTCTATGTCTTTCTCTTGTCTTACTGCTCTGGCTAGTACTTCCAGTATTCTATTGAAAAACTGTGGTAAGAGTGGACATCCTTGCCTTGTTCCTGATCTTAATGGAAAGGCTTTCAGCTTCTCACCTTTGAGGATAATATTAGCTGTGGGTTTGTCATGTATGGCTTTTATTATGTTGAGGAATGTTCCTTCTATATCAAGTATTTCAGGGGCCTTTATCATAAATGGATGTTGCATTTTGTCAAATGCTTTCTTAGAATCTATTGATATGATCATATAGTTTTTATTTTTTGTTGATGTGTTGGATTACATTTATTGATTTTTCGGATGTTGAACCATCCTTGTGTCCCCAGAATAAATCCCACCTGATTGCGGTGTATTATCTTTTGGATGCATTGTTGGATCTTGTTGGCTAGGATTTTGTTAAATATTTTTGCATCAGTGTTCATTAGAAAGATTGATCTGTAGTTTTCTTTTTTTGTGTTGTCTTTGTTTGTTTTTTTTTATTAGTGTAATGTTGGCTTCATAGAACGTGTTTGGTAGTATTCCTTCCTTTTCAATTTTTTGAAAGAGTTTGTGTAAGATAGGGACTAGTTCATTTTAAAATGTTTGATAGAATTCATTTATGAAACCGTCTGGTCCTGGGCTTTTGTTTTTGGGAAGGGTTTTGATTACTGATTCAATTTTGCTGCTTGTGATTGGCCTGTTTGCGTGTTCTGTATCTTCTTTATCTAGTTTTGGGTGATTGTATAGTTCTAGGAATTTGTCCATTTCCTCTAAGTTGTTGAACTTGTTTCCTTATATTTGTTCATTTTTTGCATATATCTTGATGAGTGTTATATCTTCATATGTTTATTGATTGATCCTCATCTTTATATAATGTCCATCCCTGCTCTTGTTCCCTGTTTAACACAGTCTTCTCAAGTACACATAGAACATTTTATTTCATTGGAGGTAATTATGGTCTTAATGTCTTTCATTGGGTCCATTTATTTGTATGATTTTTCCTGGCATTTACTTTGAGCCTGTGTTTAACTTTGTAGCTGATAGGAATCTCCTAGTTAGAGTTGAAAGTTGGGTTTTGTTTTTATTCCAACTATCTGGTCTGTGTTTTTTGATTGGTTAATTCAATCTAGTTACATTTAGAGTGATTATTGATATTTCCTGCCACTATTTTGACTTTAGTGTTCTGCTTCTATTTTCTTATTTAATTGTGTGTGTGTGTGTGTGTGTGTGTCTGTGTCTGTGTTTGTGTGTCTGTTTGCTTTGATTGTGGTAAGAATGCTTCTTTCAACATTTTTTTGCAGTGGAGGACTAGAATTTGCAAAGTCCTTCACTTTTTCTTTGTTTGTATGGGAAGTCCTTTATTTTTCCCTCATACTTGAAAGATAGTCTTGTAGGATACAACATTCTTTTCTGGCAGCTTTATCTTTAAGAATTTTGAATATATTAATGCATTGTCTCCTTACCTGTAGTTTGTGCTGAGAATTCTGATGTAAGCCTGACCATAGTGCACTATCTATTACCTGTTTTTTCACTCTAGTTACTTTCAATAATCTGTCCTGAGCTCTTTTTTTTTTAAAGATTTATTTATTTATACATACAAGCTGGAGTACAGGCCAGATGCGTGGGGCGG
The DNA here is from genome assembly GCA_004024925.1 of Scalopus aquaticus. Lineage (NCBI taxonomy): Eukaryota > Metazoa > Chordata > Mammalia > Eulipotyphla > Talpidae > Scalopus > Scalopus aquaticus. The sequence goes on along the minus strand of PVIJ01021562.1, from coordinate 14,343 downwards.
CGAGAGGGTTCACCAGAGACAGAGTGGGGAGTAGAACAGGCAGATCAGAAATACACTGCTGAGGGGAGTAGCGGGCGAGGCAGGAGAGGTCTGCCGTGCCATGTGGGATTCTCCCCAGCTGGGCCTCGAACTCGCATCGTGTGCTGCTGACAGCTCCACAGTGCAGTGCTCAACCGCTGCGCCACCAGGGAGGCCCTGTCCTGAACTCTTGCTACTTTCACTACTGTGTGTCTTGATGTAGGCCTCAATGCCTTTATGTAGTCATGTGTTCTGTTAGCTTCATGGACTGTTCTTTATCCCTACCCTAGCCTTTGTAAGTTTTTCTCTATTATTTCCTTGGGTGGGCTTCTGTTCCCCTCTCTCTCCTTCTTGGATACTTTTTATTTTAATTTAAAAAATTATCTAAATTTTTTTGTGATCACATTTTTGCTCTTTCAGTGTGCACATGTTCCACTCAGTCTCTCCAAACCACCCACTACAATACGCCTTTTGCTCCCTTCCTTTTGGTAACACTTACATTCATTCACTGATTTCAATATTTATTCCTACTGTTTTTTGCCTGTGTATGCTTTTCTGTTATTTATATTACACAAAGGAGTAAAATCATCCAATATCTGTCTTTCCCTTTTTGATTTATCTCACTTAACATAATCATCTTGAGGACCAGTTATTTTTTCTCAAAATTCTCTTTTCATTATTTTTGCATCTGTGCACTATTTCATTAAAGATATAGTCTATAATTCATTTATCCATATGTCTGCTGAAGGGCACTTTCATTGATTCTATAACTTGGTAATTGTAGATATTACTGCTATATACAAAGGTTAGGTAAATATTTATATATTAGTTTTCTAATATATTTGCATATATACCTACTAGAGGTATTGCCAGATCATCAGAATTTCCATTTTCATTTTCATACAAAATCTCAAAACGGAGGCTGCACCAACTTGCATCCCACCAACAATGTTTGAGAGTTCCTTTTTCACTGCGACTCCACCATTTGTTGTTTCCATTCTTTTTTAGTGGGCCATTCTCACAGGGGTGAGGTGGTATCTCAGTGTGGTTTTGATTTGCATTTACCTTATAGTAAGCGATGTTGAACAATTTTTCATATATCTAAAGGGCATCTGATGTCTTCTTAAGAAAAGTGTCTAGTTAGGTACTTTGCCTCTTTGTTGATTGGGTTATTTTGTTGTTGTTGGAGAGTATAAGAATTTGTTAATTTTGGAGATTAACCCTTTGTCAGAGTTGTTATGTGCAAATATCTTTTCCCAGTCTTGGGTTACCTTTATGTTTTTATGATGGGTTCTTTGGAGTAGTACCACTTGTTTATTTTTGCTTTTCTTATTCTCTTGCCATATGGGTTGAGTCTCCACATACATCTTTGTGGTAGATGTCCTGTAGTTGTTTTCCCCTATGTATTCTTTCAAGTACTTTATGGTTTTGGTTCTTATGTCCAGATCTTTAATCCAATCTTTAATTAACTTTTTATGGAGTTAAGTATGGCTAGTTCTTCAGTGATGAATTGTTCATATTTGTATGGGTTTGTCTCTCAGCTTTGAGTTTTCGGAGACGTCATCATGCAGTTTTGCATAGAAAACAGAAAAAATAGGTCATGACTTTTGTGACACCCAATACATTGGTCTGAGTTTCTGTTTTTGTTCCACTGCCATATTGTTTTGTTTACTGTTGCTGTGTACTATAGTTAGAAGTCAAGACATGTGATACCTCCATTTTTCTTCTTTTCTCTTGAGGGATTTCTTTAGGTGCTTAAGACCTTTTGTGGTTTCATCTAAATTTTATAATTGTTCTATATCCCTGAAAAAACATCATTGGTATTTTGCTGAGTATTACATTGAATATGTAAATTGCTTTAGGTAATATGACCATTTTAATGATGTTAATTCTTCTAATCCATGAGCACAGTATCTCTTTCAATTTTATTGTCTTCTTTCATTTTCTTTATCAGAGTTTTATAATTTTCATTGTATAAACCTGTTACTTCCTTTGCAGCTATCTCATTCTTTTTGGTGTGATTGTAAATGGGATTGTATGCCTTTCTCTTTTTCCCCCCTGGTATATTGCTTGTAGAGATGCAACTGATTTTTGTGAATTGATTTTTTATGTTGCCACTTTTCTGTATGTTTATTATTTCTGGAGTTTTTTTGATAGAGTCTGTTGGATTCTCTCTATATAGTAACATATCATCTGCAAATAATGACAGTTTAACTTTCTTTTTTTCCAATTTGAATTCATGATAAGTCTTTTTCTTTCCTAATTGCTTTAACTAAGACTTCCAATACTATGTTGTAGTGGCAATAGTGGGCATCCTTGTCTTTTTCCTGATCTAGTAGAATCTAGTTTTTCAAAATTCAGTATGATGTTGACTGTTAGATTTTCATATATGACTTTTATAATGTTTAGATAAGTTCCATTTATTCCATTTTATTGAGTGTTTTAAACACAAATGAATATTGGATTTGTTCAACACCCTTTTAGCATCTATTGACATGATCATGAAGTTTTTATCTTCATTTTGTTGATCTGGTAAATAACATTGATTTGCTTATATTAAACTAGCCTTGCTTCCTTGGGAAGAAACCTAAGTTATCAAGGTGGATCTTTCTTTTAATATGTTGCTTTATTTGATTTGCTAGAAATATTTCATCTATGTTCATAGATGTGAATGTTAGTGTATAATTTTCTTTTTTATGCTGTTATTGTTTGGTTTTTGAATCAAGGTAATGTTGGCATCATAGAATGTATTGGGGAGTTTTCTTCGCCCCCTCTTTTTTTTGAAGAGCTTGGGTAGGATAGGTATTAAATCTTCTTTGAAGGTTTGTTAGGATTTGTGGGAGAAGTCATCTGGTTCTTGGCTTGTTCTTAGGGAGAATTTTAAATCACTATTTCAATTTGAGCTCTTGTAATTGGACTGTTTAAGCGATTCTTTGCTTTTTTCATTCTAAAATGATTTTTAGAGTTTGTATGTGTCTAAGAATTTGTCCATTTCTTTTTGGTTGACTAATCTGTTTACATAGAAGCTTTTGCAATAGGTTCTTATAATCCTATTTATTTCTGCACTATTTGTTGCAGTTTCATCTCTGTCATTCCTCATTCTTTTGATTTGAATTTTCTCTAATTCTTGCTTTTGTTAAGTGTAGCCGATGGCTTGTTGATTTTATTTTTTCAACACACCAAATCTTATTTTCACTGATTTTGGGTCTGTCATTTTGTTTTCTATTTCATTTATAACTGCTCAAATTTTTATTATTTCTTTCCTTATACTGGTTTTGGATGCTTTTGTTTTTCTTGTTCCTTCTGCTGCAGTATTAGATTATTTATTTGATATTTTTCTTGTTTTTATTATGTGGCCTGAATTGCTATTAACTTCCCACATAGTACTGCTTTTAGAGTCTCCAATAGGGTTTGGTAACTTCTCTCTCCATTTTCACTAGTATCTGGGTACTTTTTAATATCTTTTTTGATTTCTTCATTGACTCAGGAGTTGTTCAGGCATGTATCATTTAGTATCCTCATGTTTTTGTTTATTGCTGTATTCGCTTCGTGGTTAATTTCTGACTTCATAGCATGTGGTCTGTGAATATATTTGATTCTATTTTGATATATTTTATGAGATATATTTTATGTCCTGGCATATGATCTGTGTATGTGCACTGGAGAAGAAAGTATATTCATTTCTTTTGGTATCGAATGCTCTGTAAATGTCCAATAAATTAATGTGTTCTTACACTTCATTCAAGGCCTTTATTTATTTGTTAAATATCCTGTCTGGATGATCTATCCCTTCATTGTCAGTGGTGTCATGTGGTCTCTGACAAGTATTGAAATTTTTGCAGATATATTGTTTTAGATATGTTAATAGTTGCTTTATGTAGCTAGGTTCTCCTATATTAGGTGCATAAATATTAATAAAGCTTCCTCTTTGTGAATTATTCCCTTGACCATCCTATATCATTCATATTTGTCCTTGATTACCTTTTTATTTGAAATTCTAGTTTATCTTATGAGAATAGAAGCTCCTATTTTTCTCCTTGAGTTATTAGCTTGTATGGCCTTACTCCATTCTGTTATTTTTAGTTTGTTTTTGTCTTCTGGTTTTAAATGGGTTTGTTGTAAACAATCAGTGGCTGAATTTTTGTCACCCACATTGTTAGTCTATATCTATTGGTGAATTCAGACCATTTACATTTAGGGTGATTATTGATATGAACTGTTTATTATCAGTCACTATGCTTTTGATTTTTAATTGTTTTATTTTTCTGTTCTTACTTTTTCCATTCATTTCTCTCTGCTATTTCTGGATTGCTGTCCTTATTATTTCCATCAATTTTTCTGTTTGTTCATGTTTGGGTCTCAGTTCTAGATGGTTGGTTAGTGGTTATAATGGGAGTTTTACTTAAATTCCTATGTCTTTAGTCCTTTATAAGCTGGTGTGTGCTCTCTGACATTTAACTATATAGGTTCTGTCCACTTCTTCTTACCCCTTAGTGCTTTGTTTTGATTTATACTATTGCTTGTGATTCTGGTTTTGTATCGCTGTTGTCATTTTGTTCAGGAATTTGTGTTTCATTCTATCTTTTTTAAAAAAAATATTTATTTTGGCATACATGCTGGGGTGCAGGCCAGAGGTGTGGGGTGGTGAGAGGGTTCACCAGAGACAGAGTGGGGAGCAGAACAGGCAGATTGACCGAAATACACTGAGGGGATGAGGCAGGAGAGGTCTGGTGCGCCATCTGGGGATCTCCCCAGCTGAGCATCAAACTCCCGCCTCAGCTGCTGGCAGGCCACAGTGCCTAGCTTAATCCCCTGCGCCACCAGGGCAGCCCTAGCTTTTCTTGTTGATGAACTCCTTTCAACATTTCTTGAAGAGCAGGTATGGTGGTAGTAAACTCCATTAGCTTTTGTTTGTCTGGGTAAACCGTTATTTCAACTTCATACTTGAATGATTATTTTAGAGTATAGCATATTCTTGTCTAGCCATTCTTGTCCTTTTGGTTTGCGAACACTTCCTTCTATTCTGCTCTTGCCGCTACAGTTTCTGTTCTAGTTTTGGAGCCTTTGTAGGTTTTTTTTTACCCTTGTTTCCTACATATTTTTTATTCATCTTTGATTTTTGATAGCTTGATAATTATGTGTGTAGAGTTAAGTCTTTTTGCATTTAAATATGTGGGTGCTCTCTTTGTTTCCTGGACATCCATATTTAATTAACTCTAGGTTTGGGAAATTGTCAATTATTATTTCTTTGAATAGGGTTTGTGTTCCTGTCTCTCTCCACCTTTCTATTTGACTGATAGTTCTCGTAGAGTTTCCTCATTTTCTCTTTGTCTTAATTCTCTCTCTTTTTCTGAAGGGGTAATTTGTTCATTTGGATGCTATGATTCTGAAATGCTTTCTTTTGTCAGTTTAATTCTATTTAAATGCTTTGTAAATTTGTCTGCATTTCATTCAGAGTAGTTATTTGTGATCTTTTTATACATTCAAAATGTTTGGTGAAAAGCTCTCTTTCTTCCAGTATATCCTTTCTAACATCTTGCCCCTGTGTATTTTTCCTTTGACTGTCCACCAGTAGCTCTTATCATTTGCATTATGGTTGATTTGAAATCTTTGTCTGATAGGTCACCTGTTTCTATATCCTTTATACTTGTCCCAAGACTTCTGTCCTCATTTTGCTTTTCCATCTTATATTCTGATGTTTCTTCTTGCCAGGTATAGATTTTGTCTTATTTGCTGTTTTTGAGTTTGTTTGTGTTTTTGTATTGCTTGTTGTGGGCATTTTGTTTTGTTTGTTTCTCTCTTAGTTTACCTTGCTGTGAGGTTGGGGCAGGAAGGGAGTCTGGGACTTTAATACTCAAGTTCAATTTGAGAAGTGAAGTTAATCACCTCTACCTCCTCTTCTTTCATTTTATAGCAAGTTGTATTCTGTACCTGGTTGTCTTAAATTCCTACCCCACCTCCCTGCTGCTTCTGTCTTGCCTTGGGAAATGATGTATAAAATTTGAGTATCCCAGTGGGAGGAGCTTGGTCTCATGCACCCAAACTAATTTGAATTTGGACAGGAGGTAGTGCTGTGCCAGAATGTGGTAGGCATACCTGTGCTGACTTGTCACTATGACTTCCAACAATGGCTGTCACCACTCTGCAGCAGCCTCTGCTGCCACTTCTGTAGGGATGCAGTGTCTGCATGTCATGTGTTTATTTTCCCAAGGGATTTGTTAGTTATCACACAAGTCCTTTGTGTATTAGGCTTTTATGGAATCAGACCTCACTCAGTCTGGTGCTTCTTTGGTCTCATCCAGGAGAGGGAATTGAGGAATATTTTAGTGTTTCCAGTTTCCTGGTTCAGCACTTGCAAAGTTCCCACTTCCCTAGTTTGGGTTTGTGAGCACTTGCATGTAAGCAGAATTCCTACAGGGAATTTCACACTGTCTGGGGTTGTACCTGTCATGACTTGGGTGACTAACCAGCAACCCTAGGATATATACTCACTCAGCCACACTGTGCTTCACTTCCTCCCTTTCCTTCACCTTAGAGACAACCAACCTTAGTTTGATATCTCCATGGGAAAGACTTGGAACTCTATTCAAGATGGGGGATCTGGAACTTACTCTGAGCAATTTTTTATATATAGTTGTTTTTTAGGGAGAAGTTGATCCTAATCTTTCTGTCCTACCATGTTATGTGTGGAGTCTGAGAGTAGTATCTCAAATTCCTGTGATTTTCATGTTGGTTTTCTTTTTAAAAAAAATGATTTATTTATGCATACAAGCTGGGGTACAGGCCAGAGGTGTGGGGCAGCGAGAGGGTTCACCAGAGACAGAGTGGGGAGCAGAACAGGCAGATCAGAAATACACTGCTGAGGGGAGCAGCGGGTAAGGCAGGAGAGGTCTGCCCCACCATGTGGGAATCTCCCCTGCTGGGCGTCGAACTTGTATCGTGTGCTGCCGACAGCTCCACAGAACAGCGCTCAACCGCTGCGCCACCAGGGAGGCCCTCATGTTGGTTTTCTTAATGGTGTCAGAATTTTTCAGCTGCCTCTTCATTTTTTTTTTTAAATCTTGTTGCTCTCTCTTCATTCATCTGGATCCTTATTTCATTACTATCTTTGAGGTCACTGATCCAGTCCTTCATTTGATCTTTTCTATTTCCGTAGGTTTCTCTAGAGTACTTGTTCTCATTTATTGAGCTCTTTACCTTCTGGATTTTTGTTATTTTCTTATTTAAGGCTTCAATGTCTGCCTTCTGTTCATTGATTTTACTTCTGAATGCACTAATTTGTTTTTCTGTATTTTGTTGCAATTCTTTGATCAACTTTTCTGAGTTCTGTTCCTTTGATATGGCTTTTGAGGTCTCATATATACTTTGTTTACCTTTCTGAGTTTTCTTCTATTTCTTTGAGTTTCTGCATTATTGAAATTCTAAACTGTGTCTGTTTTATGTTTAGATCATGGAGAGAGTTGTTATCACCTTGTAATGTCTATTTCCATGTTTGCATCTGTCTATATGTTTGCCCATTTTGCTACTTGCGGTGTCCCTATTATGTTATGATTTCCTATATCCTTTTCAAAAACTTGGGGGAGTAAACAATATGCTGCACCATAGGTGCTTCTGTGGTTTTTGTTTGATTCTAGTTGTTTATTTAATCATTTATTTTGGCTTTTACTGGCATCTGTATGTATTCAGATGTGGTTTGTAGCTGTGCGTCAGCAGGTAGGTAGGATCCTTGAGTGACTGAGATGGTGGGGTAGGGCTGGCTAATGCTTGTAACAACCTTTATAAACCTCTTCTCTGGGGTATTGGATGAGAGATTCAGGAGTACTTGTGCCCTCTTTGTGCTTCAAAAAAATACAAATCTCAGGGTCTGGGAAGGGGGAATGCGAATCAGAATACCTATTCTTCAATCATCTTTCCTGGGACCCAGTCAGTGTGGAGAACTCCAACTCCTCCACATGGTTTTTTCTACTTTCAAAGGAGTATGGCTCTGCACAACCTCTGTTCCCCACTCCCCAGAATCTTTGGCCTATTTGTCAATCCTGCCACCATTGTCCCCATCTCTAGACCACAATACTTAGTCTCCTTTCTCTGCCCAGATCCTCTTTAATATAGCATGAATCTCCTCAGTTGTCCATGTTGAATCTGCCCTGGTTTCTACTGTCCATGGGATAATGTGCCAACTCCTATTCACAGAACTGTCTATGCCAACATTGTCACTTTGAAGCTCTGTGCTCTATGAACTTCAGCCAGTGGGGACTGTCTCCTGGCACACCTGCTCCCTTTGGCAGGTCCTGCGCCACTGTTTGCCAGGACTTATTGGGCCTTGATAAGGGCTGCATGTGTCTATTGCTGTGGGCCTGTTTCATCGTCCTATTTCATGGCTCACTGAGGTCTGCCTAGGGCAGAAGTGCTGAAGGCTGCTTTCATAACCCTCCTGATACTTACTGAGTTCTGCAGGGCCCTACCCCCCAGTGAAATGCTTCCAGGATCTTCCCTGGGGCTTGCTGGGCTCTACTGGGAACTAACATGATGTAGGCTTCTTCTAAGATCCACCCTAGAGCTTACTGATGTCTGCTGGGTTTTTAATGTGATATGTCTACTTCCACCTAATTTCCTGGATCTCACTGAGTTGTGCTTAAAGCTACCACCTGTGAGACTGCTTCCAGTACTTGATCTGGACCTTGTTGAGGTTTATTGTGGTGGGTTAGCTTCCAGGTCCCCTCCCAGACATTCTGAGTTCTGCTGAAGCCTTCTTCTAGTGAGGCTTCTTCCAGAACCCACCCCCAGAGTTTGCTGATATCTACCATGTTAGGTCTACTTCCAAGTCTTCTCTTGGGGTTTACAGTAGTCTTCTGAAGGCTGCTTCTAGCGAGGCTGCTTCCAGGATTCACTGAGTTCTGCTGAAGGCTATTGCTAGTGGGACTATTGCTATTTTCAATAATACAATTATATATTTCATATGTACACAAAATTAGTATTTACAATATTTCAATGCAAAACAATTTTTTACATATATTTTACATCATTCTTCCTTTTTGTACAGTGCATGCTTTCTCCTTTCAGGTGTTGTCTCTGTAAAATTCCTATCACCAATTTACCCATGCATTATCACCATAGTTCCTTGTGTTCTTCTATCCCCTGTTTTGATCCCTCTACTTCCCCATCCCCTGCAGAGTGTCTCTGGTTAATAGTTGCCTGTTGATTTTGTTTTTAAACTTACTGTAGTTATTTTTTTCCCCGATCCCTTACTTGGTTTCCCTACATTCCTCCTATAAGTGAAAGCATCCGATATTTTTCTTTTTCTTTCTGGCTTATTTCATTAAGCATAATCCCTTCCAGCTCTAACCATGTTGCTGTGAATGGCATGAGTTTTATCTTTTTTGATTGCTGAGTAGTATTCCATTGTGTATGTATACCACATCTTGATCCATCATCTATTTTTGGACATTTGGGTTGTTTCCATATCTTGCCTATTGTAAATAGTGCTGCAGTAAACATAGGGGTGCATGTATCCTTTTGGATTAATGTATTTGTGTCCTTTGGGTAGATTCCTAGGAGTGGAATTGCTGGGTCATATGGTAGCTTCATTTTTTAATAGTTTGAGGAACCGCAATACAGCTTTCTATAGTGGTTGGACCAGTTGCAAACCAATTTTGAATGGGAGCTTTTTTCGTAGTACTTTGTGGTTTACTAGCTCTATCAAGAAAATTTACTACTATAGAAAATGAAAACTGTTGAAATCGAATGGGCAATGGTGCTTCTAGGTATGTATGTTTGTGTGTATATGTGTTGTTTGATTGCCATAACACTGAACTTGAAGTTTAAGAAGCAATTTGATAATTTTTTAGATATCATTACATAAAGAAGCCTCTTCATTTAAAGCAAAATTTTATTTATTTACTATTTCATAATAATATATGCATTTCAGTAGTATAGAATCCCACCTCCATATGTATATATATGTCATAACACCTGCCACCAATTTTTTTTCCAGGACAACACTGAAGCAATACTTCTTTCATTTCTTTCTGTTACTGATGTGGTTGTTGGATCCAATGTTAATTGACTTTTATTGATTTTTATTACAACTCTTAAAAGGACAGTATTTTAGACCCACATCCTGATTTAAAGGTTTTATGTTTGTTTTTTGTAAGTATTCCAAGTCTATAATAGCCAAAATCTTATACAGCAAGTATGTCTTCTTGCATACCTAGAGGGTATAGAAGTACAACACCTGTGATCTAATTTCTTAAGAAAAATTTAAATATATGATGCAGTATGGTTAGTTATAGGCATAATGTTATACAGCAGATCTCTAGAACTTAATATATTTTATAACTGAATCATTGCACCTGTTGAATATTAGCCCCCCCACTTCTGCCCAACTTCTTAACAGCTTCACTTCTACTCTCTGCCTTTACATATTTGACTGTTATAATACAATACAAAAGTAATATGATGCAGCATTTTTTCCTTCTGTGTCTGGTGGGATTTCCTTATATATTAAAAGTGAATAATATTCCATATATATAATATCCCATAATATATATACACTATATATATGTTTGTATGTATGTGTGTTTATATGTGTGTGTGTATTAATTTTCCGACCCATTCATTCATCATTGGACATATATGTTGTTTCCACATCATGCCTATTAAGAATGACACTGCAATGAACATGAAAGTATAGATATCTGTCATCCTAATTCCATTTCCTTTGAACAGGTATCCAGAAGTGGCATTGATGGATATGTGATGGTTTTTCTTTTAATTTTTTGAGTGAACTTCATACTATTTCTAATAGTGACTGTATATTATAATGCCTGCCTTAGAAAACAAAACTTCCAATTACACTGGTCAACATTGAGATCATTACTGACTTTAAAAGGCCCTAATCTGTAGTATCTTGGTGTGCTGAACATGAATATAACCCTGAAAATTTTTTATTAGCTCTCGTTTTGAAGATATTTCATATAATTCATTTTATATGTTTCACCATGTAAATTTATCCAGTAGGACTGCAACAACATCCTAAATCAACCTATTATGTTGTAATATTGCATTGCATTGAATGATACCATCATGCACATATCATCCAGAGTTGATTGCATCATTTTCTGATGCAATGCAATACTACTGCCAGGCGGCTGCTGAAGTAAGCTGACATTAGCAGTGCACTACATAAAGCCTTGTCGGAAAGGTTGAGCATTGAAAATAATTCAGACTTTGTGCGAGACAGTTTAAGCTACTGTTCCATAGATCTGTTATTATGTTATACATTTAGGCACAATACAGAACAGTAGTGCCTGGAAAGTGTGTTAATAGTGTGGACAATTTCTGTTCTATTTGTGGGGAAGTGACGTTTGCCAACCAGAAGAAAAGTATCACTTCTCAAGTGAAGAAGGCTTATCATCTTTCCTTCAGATGCAAGGTTAGTGGCCAAGACAAGCCTTGGGCCCCGTGTATATGCTGTGCTACATGTACAACACAGCTTTCACAGTGGTTAAATGGAAAAAGACCAAAATGCCGTTTGCAGTCCCCATGGTGTGGAGAGAGCCAAGCAACCACATGAAAGACTGTTACTTCTGCTTGGTTCCTTCTCTTTCCGGTGGAATAACGAAGCAAAAGAAGTCGAGAATAGTCTACCCAAACATTCCATCTGGAGTGAGAACACGTCCACATGGTGAGGGACTTCCTATTCTAGAACCTCCAGCAGAATATTCTCTTGATTCATCTGATGAGGACAAGGGTAAGCCGACCTGTTCTTCTGTTCCATCAGCATGCAGTTGCAGTGATCCAGATTTTCACTGTGGTGCATCATCAACCCCACACAGACTAATACAGGAAGAACTAAATGACCTGGTTCATGATTTGGACTTATCCAAGAACAAGGCAGAATTGCTAGGATCAAGACTCCAACAATGGAATCTTCTAGAAGAAGATGTCACAATTACTTTATATCGAAAGTGAAGCAAAGATTAAAGAGGGAGTTTTTGGAGGTCCTCAGATTCGAGAGCTCTTCAGAGATGACCTGTTCAGTAACTTGCCACAGGATATTGCGAAACAAGCATGGAATGCTTTTCGCCTAGTGTCTAAAAACTTTCTTGGGAATGTTAGGGCAGAAAACTACAAGGAACTGGTAGAAGACATGCTGATGCAATATCAGAAACTTGGCTGCAATATGTCTCTAAAGATCCACTTCCTTCATTCCCATCTGGATTTCTTCCCTGAAAACTGTGGTATAGTTAGTGATGAACATGGTGAACGTTTCATCAAGATATTGCATCAATGGAACAAAGATACTAGGGAAAATGGTCCACTGCAATGGTGGCTGACTACTGCTGGACACTCCCCAGAGATGCTCCTGAACAGCTGTACAAGAGACAAGCGAAGAAATCTAAGAAGTAGTCCATAACTTGATTTTTACAAGTACTAACTGTAGGCCTATTGCTATTGGCATGCATTTTGTGATGTAAACATCAATTTATTGCAGATTATAAAACAACTAGAGGGAAAATTAGAATTTGTCATATTCATGTTGAACACATACATAGTGATGGGAAATGACTAATTTTATTTCAGTAACATGAATTTTGTAAAAATTTGTTGACAGTGTTATCCATGTCAAACTTATCTTTTTTAAAGTTATGTTTATTGAGGTAACACTGGTTTACAACATTGCATATATTTTAGTGGTATAGGTTCCAACTTCAACTGATGTATGTTATCACATCATGTTTAACACTAAAGCACCAATAATACTCCACAATTGTCCATTCTTTTCCCTTTGCTCTTTGTGCTCATGTCCCCAAAAAGACACACTCCTTTTCTGGCAGCCTCATTTCTAAACTCAGATTTCAAGGATTTGTTTTGTTTTATATTTCACGTATCAGTGAATACATCTTATACTCATCTTTCTCCCGATGTATTTTGCTTAGCACAATGTCCTTGAGTTCCCTCAATATTGTCAAAAATGGAATAATTTCAACTTTTTTAAAATAGATGGTTAGAATTCCATTGTGTATAGTACCACATCTTTATCCAGACTTATTTCTTTGGTCATTTAGATTTTTTTCTACATCTTCTCTATTATATTTAGTGCTGTGATGAATGTAGGAGTAAATATATCCCCTTGAATTAATGTTTTGCCATTTTTTTTGCATAGATACCTAGATGTGGGTTTGCTGGGATGTATGGTAGATCTGTTTTTAATATTTTGAAAAATGCCATAATATCCATTTGCCTGGACCAGTTTACATTTCCACCATTTAAAGAATGGCTCTTTTTTCTCCACACACTTGCCAACACTTCTTTGTCGTCATTTTGTTATAACCCATTCTCATTGGTGTTAGGTGGCTAATTCCATTGATTGATTTGCATATGGTGGACCATCTTTGCATTTGTGGGAAAAATGCCAAATGGTCATGATATATGATCACTTTAATGTATTGTTGAATTCAGTTTTCAAAAATTTTTCTTTTTTAAACAACCTTGTTTATTTTTTCACAATATAGCTTTTCTCCCCTCAGGTGTGGTCACCACAGTTTGCTAAGACTTTCTTGAGGATTTTTGCGTTTGTGTTCAGCAGAATTGTGGCCTGTGGCCTGTGGCCTGTTTTTGTGTTCCAACTCATTTTTGGTCTTATAAAATGTGTTTGGAAACATTCCTTCTTCCTCTATTTTTGGAAGCATTTTAGAAGGATATGTATTAGTTCCTCCTTGAAGCCTTGGTAGAACTCATCAGTAAAACCAACTGGTCCTAGGCTTTTCTTGTTTTGGGAGATTTTTGATTACTGTTTCCATTTCCTGCTTGGAACTGATATGTTCTGGTTTTCTATTTCTTCCTGATTTATATTTGGAAAGTTGTTTGCTTCTATGAATTTGTCCATTTATTCCCAGTGTTCCAATTTATTGCTTTAAAGACATTCTATGAAGACTTATTATCCTTTGTATTTCTGAGGTGTCTTTTGTAACTTCTCTTTCATTTATGGGTGTATTCATTATGAGACTATCCATTATTTTAGTGAGTCTAGTAAGAGGTTTGACTATTTAAAAATTGTTTCCTTATATTTAATATTTTTCAGTAAACCAGCTTTAATTTCATTGATTTAAAAGACAGTTTTGTCTTTTACTTCTATTTCATTTATTCCTTTTATAATTTTTACTATTTCCTCCTTTCTTTTTTTTTTCCCTTGGTTTATATTTATTTTTTTTTATAATATATATTTTTATTGTTATTTATGTCTTTTACATTTTGCATTCCCCTTGGGTAGCCAACCACCAATTCACCCGTGATCCATCTCCATGGTCCCTTGTGTTCTTTTCT
>PVIJ01021561.1:0-18232 GCA_004024925.1 Scalopus aquaticus | reverse complement strand
CCTTATAGTCCTGTTATAAGTGAAATCATTCGATATTTTTCTCTTTCTTTCTGGCTTATTTCACTGAGTATGATCCCCTCTAATTCCATCCATGTCGCTGCAAATTGCATGTGTTTATCTTCTTTCCATGCTGAATAGTATTCCATTGTGTATATGTACCACATCTTCTTGATCCAATCATCTATTTTTGGACATCTGGGTTGCTTCCCTACCTTTGCTATTGTGAACAGTGCTGCAATGAACATACGGGTGCATGTATCCTTTCGGATTAGTGTTTTTGTGTCCTTTGGGTAGATTCCCAAAAGTGGGGTTGCTGGGTCATATGGAAGCTCCTTGTTGAGCAGTTTGAGGAATCGCCATACAGCTTTCCATAGTGGTTGGACCAGTTCACATTCCCACCAGCAGTGTAGAAGAGTTCCTTTTCTCCACATCCTTTCCAGCATTTGTTGTTGCCTGTATTTTTAATGTGTGCCATCCTCACAGGTGTGAGGTGGTATCTCATAGTGGTTTTGATTTGCATTTCCTTGATTATGAGTGATGTTGAGCATTTTTTCATGTATCTGTTGGCCATTTGCTTTTCTTCTTTGGAGAAGTGCCTTTTGAGCTCTTCTGCCCATTTTTTGATTGAGTTATTGGCTTTGTTTTTGTTGAGTTTTGTGAGTTCCTTGTAAATTTTTGTTATCAGTCCTTTATCAGATGTATTGTGTGCAAAGATCTTTTCCCAGTTGGTAGGGTGTCTGTTAGTTTAAAACCAAAACTATCAGCAGTGTATTTCTGATCTGCCTGTTCTGCTCCCCGCTCTGTCTCTGGTGAACCCTCTCGCTGCCCCACGCCTCTGGCCTGTACCCCAGCTTGTATGTATAAATAAATAACTCTTTAAAAAAAATTTTTTAGCTGTAATACTAAAAACAGAAAAATTGGCCAAGACCAGAGTTCTCACAGCCCCAAAACCAGCAGACCACATACCTGGTAATGAGCTCCTCTGCAGCCTGGGAGCACAGCTGCATCTGCGACACCTCTTCAGTTGCCAAGTCAACGGCATGTTGGATGTACAAATGGGTTCGAAGAACTGGTTTACCGGAATCACACTTCTGTTTATCTTCCCAAGATTTTAAAGTGCTTTCAAAAGCCTATTTAAAATCAGTATTGCAGTGAATTGTTAGGTTACAATAATGAGGCTCAAATAAATGTGTATTTACAGATTATACGCATGGCTTTGAAACTACTAATGCATTTTTCCTAATTTAACATCTCATTAAATAAATCTCAAGTAGAAAAAAGGACGGTTTTAAGCTAGCTAGGCTAATACAAGAAATAAAAAGTAACTGATGACAAAAAAACATATCAATGAAAATTTGAAAACTAAAGTTTCAATTTATGTTTCATCT
Source organism: Scalopus aquaticus (assembly GCA_004024925.1). Taxonomy (NCBI): domain Eukaryota; kingdom Metazoa; phylum Chordata; class Mammalia; order Eulipotyphla; family Talpidae; genus Scalopus; species Scalopus aquaticus. Next base: position 16,844 of record PVIJ01021561.1, on the reverse strand, counting down.
TTACTATTATATAATAGATACTGCAATCTTATTTGTTATGGGTGTGACCCTAATTAAAAATATATATTCTGGAAAAGGCAAAAATATGGACACAATAAGAAGCCTGGAATTGTCAGGAGTAGGGGTAAGAGAGAGAGTAATAGCTAGGTGGAGCACAATAATTTTTAGGGCTGTGAAGTTAGTCTGTATGAAACTACAATGGTGGATACAAGTGATTACACGTTTGTCAAACCTGTAGAAAGTACAACACAAAGGCTAATGCAAGCTAAGAACTTTAGTTAATAAAATGTACCAATATTGGTTTATTAACTATATTAAATGTGCCACACTAACACAAGATTTTATAATAGTGGAATTTACGTATTTGTAAGAGGTGAGGTGGTAGGTGGGAATAATGTTAGAATGCTCTGTATTTTCTGCTCAATTTCTTTTCTGTAACCCTGAACAAATAATAAGAAATACATTTTTTTAAAAAAAAAACTAAATAAATATTTTTTCATAATTAAAACCACAATAACTTAAACATTAGATTTAAGAGAAAACTGAAACATTTTCATTGGTTTCTATTTTTCATTAACAACTAAAAAAAAATTTAAAGGCTCGATAAAAATCTAAAAGAATGTTTGTTACATACCCTGTCCCTTGTTAGCATCTGAGCTCTGTTTTTGTGTATAATTTTGATGATCCCTGGAGGCTGAACCCATGCTTCACCGTCCACCTGCACTGGGACTCCCTCATCACCAAATATTGTGATTTTTACCGTACGACACTGAAATTAAGCAAGATAATTTAGAGCACAAGTTATCCTGAGAAATGGACAATCTACATTCAAGCTTGATGTTTAGTCTTTTCGGAATGGAATGTTATTTTTTTCTACTTATGATGATATAGTAACAACTGACATGAAAAGAAAGTCAGTAATTTATGGATGGATATACAGTGTAGGAGTCATTGGGGCTGGCTTCCCTCCACCACCAGTGGCCCATGTAGTGAAGTCAGGTTTGATTAGAGAAACAAACCTGGGCTATTCGATGATGCTGAAGTTTAATGACCCTTGAAACTGCCATTTGCACACTATCAAATATTGCCACAACTTCCAGGATTTTGTCATCAAATGATGGTGCAGCAAATATCTGAAAGGAAAAACTACTTTATACTTCCACTAATAAAGTTAACTAATAAGTAAGCATTGTAAACTCTGTAATATACAAATTTTACAAAAACATAAATGTAGCAAGCACAAAAGTAAATATTAGGAAATGATAGTCCAAGGACAAAAAAAAATCACTGACAGTGGTTTAAAGTAAACAAATAATAAAAAATGGTTTTAAAAGCTCATGTGGATACAATGTTCATGTCTCTTATTAAGCATTCTTTGAACTAGTGAACTATTATATTTCTAAATAATTCGCCTTGGTATACAATGTATTGAGTATCTATTCAGACATAACTCAGATGTCTTGATAAAACAATATACGTAATTTTAGGACTCAAAAGGTGATACAGATTTCATGTTAAAGCTAATGAACATGCAAATCACCATCCATTCATTTGGTAAGTTCTATGGGAAATCTTTTCCCCCTTTAAAATATTTAAGACAATGACAAACTATTGATTGGTAATGTTAGTCTTTATATTCCAAAAGGACTGGAATATACTGATATCATGAAGACTACAAATACTTTGCAATTTATTTTATACTTTAAGTTCTGCCTACTCATGGAAGAGTACTAAGAAAATGGGTAAGGGGGAGCCACCATATCATAAACCTCAAATCAAAGTCACGTTCAGTGTGTGTGACTCTTCAAAGCAAGATCATTATAACATTTCTCATTTTTATTGTTACATATACTTTAATGATTGTGCCCTACCTTTTATTTTATAATTTAAAAATGATTATATTTATTAGGTTGTCTCTTTTCTTTTTTAATATAAGTAAGTATAAAAAATAGCCCTAAACCTTCCTGGCCAAATGAGCCCTCTTGATATTTCTAAAACTAAAAAAGATACATAAAACTTAGAAAATTAAAAGCACAGAAAGAGCTCTTGGTAGAGAGAATAATGCCCTCCTCCCTGCACCAAAAATGTTCAAGTTTTAATCCCTAGTTTGTGAATGCTATTTTACATGGCAAAAGAGACTTTGCACATGTGATCATATCAAAGACCTTGAGGAATGGAGACTGTCCTGGATGATCAGGGAGGAGAGTGAGCAGGAAGAAAATGTAATCACAAAGGTCCTTTAAGGTTGAAGAAGAGAAGGAGGTCTGAGTGAGGCAGCATTAGGATTCAACCTGCCTTAATTCAACCTGCTTTGATGATGGAAGAAGAAGCCATAAGCCAAGGAATGTAGGCAGTCAACAGGAGCAGACAAGAGCAGGCATTACTTACATCATCCTCTTTAGTTCCACCCCAGAAGTTTGTGCCTCCGGCATAGCTGGGGATGTTCAATACTGCTATCCCTTGCAGACTGGGCAGAGGAATATACTGTCCATCACACTGTAGGTAAAAAGCTTAGAGGTTACAGTGAAACTACCAGTTTGGAAGACACTTGAATACCAAAGACAAAGGATGATGGAGAAAAGTGGTAATATTGCATCACCTAAAAGTACATTCCAGTACGGTACCTTATCTTACTTGTTTTAAATTTAGTATTTTCAAAGTGTAAATAACTATAGCAGTAACTGTTATAGAAAACCAAATTTTACCTCTTCTTTCCTTCAAAACCAGCCAATATTTTTCTTGAATCTTTTTCATGGCACTTATGACATTTTCTCTTGTATTATGGTCATCTCTTTACATATGCTATTGTGGTCATCTCATTTACGTAATAAAGTGGGCTCTATAAAAGTGAACTCTGGGTCCTAACCATCTCATCCAGCACTTCCTTCAACTCCTGCTACTCTGTTGGTATTATGTAATTCACAACTGGGTAAATTCAAAGCTGAATTTTTCAAGTCAGATCAAATCCTCCCAAAGGACAAATATGTCCAAAAGCATCTTATAGTCCATGCCTTCTAATTAACCACTTAAGTGAAAATTAAATTACTACTTAAAATATGTAGCTGGTGATATAATTATACATGACATGTGGATAAATTCTTATTGAATAATTCTTATTGAAGAGTGAAGCTTGTAAGATGTCATATTTAAAACAGATAAATGCTATATTAAAAAAAAAGTAAGTCTTACATTAAAATACTTAGTCTTATAAAATTTGCATTTCGATGTACAATTAAAATTATCTCCAACCTTTAGAACAAGTGAGAATTAGGTTTGAATCCATTTTCAACCACTATATATAACTGAGAATACTTTATACTTGATTTATCCCCACAGACACTTTTTACAATTCCTTTCTTGTTTTTTTCATGAGAACACATTCAGGGGTCCACAAAGTTTCCCCGCACCTCCAGCCATTCCTTGCACAAAGATGGTGGTGTTCCATGCCTACGTGCTAAATGAATGAAGTATTTAGTATAATGATAAATGTTTCCTGAACCCAAAAAACTGAACAGATTATCTTTTTGTGCTTTAAAAAAAAAAAAGCTATGTAAATCATATGACTAACTTAAAGGAAATGGAAAAATTCCATCAATGTAAATATAAAAGTATCTTTAAATCAGAGCAGTCTCAAAGATTTTATAAATAGATACACTTTACTTGCCTGAATCATATGGAAAAGATGAACACTTTTAGAAGGAAGTTCTATACACTCTGCTGCATTAAGCACATTATGTATCAAGCAAAACTCTCAGAATTTAGTGCTCAGCAGCCATTTCATCAGGTCTCAGAGGAAAAATATGAGCAGCTCATGAGATGTAATAAATCAACATCACCTGACTCAATAGCTACTCTTGATTTTAGGAAAAACTTCAGGAGTGGGACATTCTTTTATAATCTTTCCTATCTTCCCACATTTCCATTTGTTGATCATGATGGTGCAAAATGAACACTGCACTATGAAACTGCAGTTAAACTGGGAAGATAGTGGGCCTGTTTTGAAGTCTCTCACATTTCTGAGAGTCCCTGAACTTTCAGAATTTCATTTTGCTCAGCTATAAAATGGGCTAATAATACTTAGTCTACAGTGTGGTCAATATAAGGTATAGGAAAGCACCTAAAGCAGAGTAGAAAGTCTATAAATTTCTTTGTTCAGTCAGAATTACAAATTAGTGTTTTATAATGAAAAAATACTAGATTTGAAATTTTGGCTCCTCTGGATATTGACTATTTGACCTTGAGCAAACAACTTCATTCTTCTGAACAATGATGCTGCATGAAGAATGATAACTACCTCATAAAGCTGAAGAATTAAAGGCGATATGTAGAAAGCCTTCAGTGCGTTTTATTTATTAGAATATGATTTTAAAACTCACTATAACTATTATTAAACTGAATTAAAGATAGAGATTACTGTTATGTAATACACCAAATTTATTTAATGCTTTAGAAAGGGTATAAACAGATTGTTACTTCTATTATAGAAATAAATGTTACAAGAGTATGGAAATATTCAAGTAAAAAATGTGCATTAAACATCTATTTGTTTTTTGTTATATATTTCATTATAAACTACAGGTGAGGAATTAAAAAACGTTTTCCTTAACGTAGCCTTAGTACTTAAAGGAGTCAAAACAGCATACCACGGAGATGGATCACGGGTGAATTGGTGGTGGGTTACCCAAGTGGAATACAAAATGTAAAAGATACAAATAACAATAAAAATATATATTTAAAAAAAACAGCATATGATGATTATTTCACGTAAAAAAAATAGAACAAGTTATTGACATGTGGATTAGGTATATTATAGACAAAAAAAGTCACCTCTCTTAAAAAATGTTTGCAATTTTAATAAAATTCTTAAGTCAAAAATGGTTCTACTCTAGGCAAAATTTGATGTTACAATATTATTCTACATTTCTGGCATTCCCATAGTTATAAAGAAGATAATAAGCCTCATTAAATGATTCTGAAACCTGGGTATATAGCAGATTCACAGTTGATGTGCTTGAGAATTAAGAGTTCATATTTGTATAGCTTTTATCAGTTTACACTGTGATTTCTTAAACATTAACTCACCAAATTGTGAACTTGCATGAAAGCATTGTTTTATCTAGATGGATAAAACAGAGCCAGGTCTTTCCTTTACACCAATTTAAAGGCAACTGATTAACTCACATTCTCCTTCCTCACGTAATACAATACAGACCTTTGCGGTCCTTAAGTCTCTATTTAAATAAGTAAAAATACTTTAAAATGTGAATGCCCAAAACCTGTTTTCCTTACACTAATTTTTGGGAAGAAATAATAGGAACAAAAATACACTTCAATTAAAAGGACCTACTGATTATGAACGTTATTTTCATGGATTTGTGAAACTTTAGATATTACAGAATTGGGTCAGAATTTCGAAACCTAAATGAAAAATATCTATTGAAAATTCTGTCCTCTAAATGTACTCTATAGTTCTACCTTTTCAAGAGTTACTATAATTCTATGGTAGCATACAAATTTCAAGAGCTAATGATAACAATCAAGTGTGTCACTTACATTCATTTCTATGCCTCCTTTAGTATAAAGTTGATAATTACTTCCATTTTTTCCCTTTTAGTGTTTTGTCTCTAATCAAGAGGAATTTAGGCCTAATTTACTCCATAAGTGAAATTATTTCTCCATATAAAATAACCTGAAGTATCTTTACTTCAGGATATGCTTACCTCAAGTTGTACCCTCTGTTCTAAATTCTTGTATGATCTCTGTAATAATTCCCGGGTTCCAAGGACTCCATACCACATCAAGTTTTTAGTTCGGCTCCTGAAAGTATATGTTGGCATGCAATTTCACTAACTACTGTTTATTCATTCTCTAAAGGCAGTGCAAGCAAAAGAGATAATAAATGAAATTAAAGTAAAATTGTCTTCATGAAATAAGATTATTACTATAACTGAAATTACCTGCATTTTTCAGGGTGTTCCTCTCTCTTATTATTAAATTCTAGTGAAATTTTCGCATCTAATCCAATCCCAAAGTAATTGTTCATGACACATTTTTCTGAATATCCATCTCTATGATAACAATGAAAAGTATATAAAAGTCAATTTCAGAGTCATAACAATAATTATAATTCATAAAAATTCACAAAATAGCACTTAAACCATTTAAGCTCCCATTCCTGATAGAAGGAAAACTTAGCAGAGTTTCTGATAGAAAGTAAAATTTAGCAGAATCACTTCTTAGTCACATGTCACATGCACGACCCCATTATGCTTGTGTAATTTTTGGTACATGTGATGTAAAGGGAAGGTGGACAAGGCAGGGAGGGGGAGGGAGAGGGATCAAAACAGGGGAGGGAAGAGCACGAGGGACTATTGTGATGGTTCACGGGTGATGTGGTGATGGCAGATTTACAGGGAATACACCTGAGGGGAGAAATCAAATACTGTGCAAAATGAACAGTAATGTAAGAAAATAAAAGAGTTTAATAAAAAATTATAAAAATGTTAAAAAAGAAATAAAAGATGAATGATTTAACAGTGAAAACAGAATTGAGTAAAGGTATAAAAATGTGTACTATTACTGATAAATAATTCATTTTAATATAATCATAACATTAAGTATTTTTATGACCAACAGTTATATGAAAAAATGTTCAACAACACTTATTATCAGGGAAATGCAAATCAAAACCACAATGATATACCACCTTACACCAGTGAAAACTGCACATATTAAAAAACTAGCAACAACAAATGTTGGTAAGGATGTGGAGAAAAAGGAACTCTCCTACACTGCTGGTGGGAATGCAAACTGGACCAACCACTACAGAAAGCTGTATGTATACAGAAAGCTCAAACTACTAAAAATGGGGCTTCCATATGACCCAGTAATTTCACTCTTAGGAATCTACCCAAAGGACACAAAAACATTAATTCAAAAGGATACCTGCACCCCTATGTTTATTGCAGCATTATTTATAATAGGTAAGGTATGGAAAAAAATCAAATGACCCAAAATAGATGACTGGATCAAGAAGATGTGGTATATATACACGGTGGAATATTACTCAGCAATCAAAAAAGATACATTCATGCCATTTGACATGGATGGAGTCGGAAGGGATTATGCTCAGTGAAATAAGCCAGAAAGAAAAAGAAAAATATTGGTTGGTTTCACTTATAGGAAGAATATAGGTAAACCAAATAAGGGATCAGAAAAAAAAATAACAATAAATAAAAAACCAAAATTAACAGGCAACTATAAATCAGAGACATTCTGCAAGGGAGGGAAAAGGAGAGGAATCAAAACAGGGGAGGGAAGAGTACAGGGGACTATGGTGATAGTGCACAGATGAATTGGTGGTGGGAATTTCACAGGGACTACATGTGATAGGAGAAAGCAAACACTGTACAAAAATGATGTAAAATGATGTAAATATATATAAATAAATAAATTATTAAAATTAAGTAGTTTTAATTCTGGATTTTTAAGAGAAAACTGAAGAGGGTAAGGGAAAGAAAAATGTGCTAAAACACGTTTGGATGGGAGGAGGGGAAAAGGTATAGAGGTTATAGATACTGAGTTTTTTTATTTGCTTTTTTTTTAAAGATTTATTTACATATACAAGCTGGGGTACAGGCCAGAGGCGTGGGGTGGCGAGAGGGTTCACCAGAGACAGAGTGGGGAGCAGAACAGGCAGATCGGCGGAAATATACGGCTGAGGGGAGCAGCGGGCGAGGCAGGAGAGGTCTGCCGCACCATGTGGGATTCTCCCCCGCTGGGTGTCGAACTCGCATCGCGCTGCCAACTGCTCCACAGTGCTCAACCACTGTGCCACCAGGGAGGCCAGATACTGAGTTTTGAAACTAACAGAAAAATTAAATACACACACAAATATACATACTTTATATGTTTTAAATGCGAGACATAAACAATATGTATTATGTGTCTGTGTGTGTGTATATATATATATATACACACATACATATTGCAAGGATTATGAGAATATGTTGCTTACATAGTCTATTTTTTTTGATGAAAAAATGAATGATCTTATCACCAAAACAACAACAACAAAAAAAACCCTAAAAAAACTAGATTTATGCTTGCTTTTCTTTAAATTGTAACAAATTTATAGTTCTTCTACCTCTGCATAAGTCCTTCACTATATAGACAAATGGGGGGCCATGTTGCCAGACATTACTACCCCCTTGTTGTCATCATTAGAAAGTCTACTACATTCAATTTACTGTTCTAGGTACTCTGGGGATACAAAGTTTAAAATACAAAAGTTTAAAGTACTGTCCTTAAAGACTGGCATTAGAGAAATGAACTTTAGCAAAACTACATGTGGAGGTAAAAGGAAACAGCCAAAAAAATTTAGTTTTTAAGAAGGGAAGAGGTCAGAGTAAATCAATGGTTTCCTGGGACAATAAATCCAGAAAGCTGGGTTCATCAAGATGACAAATTTGGCAAAATGGAAATGAAGAGTTGAAGTTTGGGGAAAGCATAAATACAGGTATGAAGGTGCCAATGAAATAATATTTCCAGGGAAAAGTGAGCAGAGATGGGGCCTCCCTGGTGGCGCAGCGGTTAAGCGCTGCACTGTGGAGCTGTCTGCAGCAGCAGCAGGAGTTCTGACGCCTGGCCAGGTAGATTCCCACATGGCGGCAGACTTCTCTTGCCTTGCAGGCTGAGCCCCTCAGCAGTATATTTCCGTTCATCTGCCTGTTCTGCTCCCCACTCTGTCTCTGGTGAACCCTCTCACCGCCCCACGCCTCTGGCCTCCATCTTGCATGCATAAATAAATAAATCTTTCAAAAAAATTAAAAAAAAAAGTGAGCAGAGATGTACCTCACTTCCCCATAGGGTTGATGTTGAAAAAAACAGGCTGGCGAGGGACAGATCAGGAAAACGACTGCATTTCAACTGGGCCAATATGCCATTGTGATGAACTTTTGAAAATTTTTTGATTATCCCTTTTGTATGTGAAACCACGTTTATTAAAATGTTACCATCAATATAAACTGAAACAAGAAAAGTCAAAAAAAAAAAGGTATTTGCAAAAGCATTTTCTTACACTGAATCTGGATCTGGGTCAATAAATGGTGTTGCACCAAAAGGATCGATATTTGCTAGTAACATTTTGTTGATTATAGAACTCCCAGCAATTGAGGCAGCTAGTCCTGCTCTTAAACCTGGCCAGAAAAACAAATACATACAAGATCATGTGTTAAGGAAAAAGCCAGAAAGAACCAACCCAAATCTAATTTCAAGCATCTTATTTCCAAAACACAGTTTTCAGTACCTGTTCTTTTCTCATTAATCAAAATTAAGAACCATGACATTGCAAATACAAGATTTTTGATGCTTCTTGGGACCTATATGTTATCATTAAAAATTTAAGAAAATCAAGACCTATCAGGAGTCCCTTTGTGAGTTTTTCATTTACCATCCCAGTGAATCTATGACTTCAACAAATGAAAGTTACTTCCTGCGTTATAGGAAAGTATTAAATCTGTAAGGATCATGGACTAAAGACTGAATTACTCAAAATTTCATGGAGTTAGCACTTCCATATTTTCAAAGCATAGAAAATAATATTCAATTTTTAAAATGTAAACAGCTATACTAAGGTAAAAACTCAAGGATGTATCAAGAACAAATGGCAAATTATTAAATGCAAGGATTTATAAATATTCAGGAATATAACATTGAACATTAAAAATAAAGTATTTATCTTACCTGTCAATAAGCAATACTTCAAATTTATTTTATCTTTCCACTAACTACAGTATTCAAAGCTAATGATTTTATAATCTACCCAACCCAAATTTTTTACCTGAAAAATACAATTGCTCTTTTTTTTAATCTTCCCTTTACTAATGCCACATCATCAATACCTATGGTTTAAAATTTGTTCCAATTTATTTTCTTTCTTTTTTTATTGAAGTAACATTGCATGCACCAAGGTATTTAATTATTTTTGGTGTGGCTGTAAATGGGATTGTTTTCCTGAATTCTCTTTCTGCTAGATCATTATCAATGTGTAGAAAAACAACAAATTTTTAATGAATTTTGTACTTGGTCATCATATGATATTTATTATTTCTAATAGCTTTTTACTAGCATCTTTGGTATTTTCTATGTATATCACCATGCCATCTTCAAATAGTGATAGTTTTTACTTCTTTTACAATTTGAATTCCTTCTACATAATTGCTTTTAGTAGGGCTTCCAATATTATATTGAAGAGCAGTGGTGAGAGTGGAGACATCCTTGTCTTGTTCTTGATCTTAGAGGAAGTTTTCAGATTTTTGCCATTGAGTATAATTTCATTTGTAGGTTGATCACATATGGCCTTTATTATGCTTAGGCATGTACCTTCTATATCCATTTTGTTGAGGATTCATCATCATAAAAGAATATTGAAAAGCTTTTCTGTATTTAATGAGATGATCATATGATTTTTGTCTTTTCTTTTGTTGATGTGGAATATCAGGTTTAACTTGCATATGTTGAACCATCCTTGCATGCCAGGAATAAATTTCACTTGATTATGACATATGATGGTCTTAATGGATGTTGTATTTGATTTGCCAAGGTTTATTGAGGTTTTTTGCATTTATATTCACGAGAGATACTGGTTTGTAGTTTTCTTGTTTGTTGATGCTCTTGTCTGGTTTCAGAATCATGGTAAAGTTGGCTTCATAGAACATATTTGCAAGTTTTCCCTCACTTTGAACTGCATGGAAGAGTTTGAGTAGGGTAAGTATTAGTTTACTAGAGAGCAATCTAGTTCTTGTCTTTTGTTTTGGGGGAGCCTTTTGATTCCTTTTTCAGTTTCCTTACTTGTGATGGGTCTATTCAGATTTGCTCTTTCTTTCTGATTCAGTCCTGGAATGTTGTTTCTTAGGGTTTGTCATTTCTTGTAGCAGATACAATTTGTTGCCATATAATTTTTTGTAATATTCTTTTATGATCCCTTGTATTTCTGTATTATCTGCTGCAACTTGTCCTCTTTCATTTCTTCTTTTACTTATTTGTGCTTTCTCTTTCTTGTTCTTTGTGTCTGGCTAAAGGTTTATTTAGTTTGTTAATCTTTTCAAAGAACTAGCTTTTCGTTTTGTTGATCTTTTGCACTGTTCTTTTCATCTCTATTTTATTAATTTCTACTCTGACGTTTCTTTCATCTACTGACTTTTGGTCTTGCTTTTTCTTCTTTTTCTAATTCCATTATCTGTGAGCTCAGATTTCGTATTTGTGCTTCTTCTCGTTTCCCGGATAGGCCTGTACTGCTATAAACTACCCTCTTCGTAATGCTCCTGCTGCATCACATGGGTTCGGATATGTCATATCTTCATTTTACTCATCTCCAGGTATTTTTGACTTCACCTTTTTTTTTTCGCCTTTGAGTTTCTCATTGATCCAGTAGTTGTTCTGTTGCATACTATTTATTCTTTACAAATTTATAATTTTCCCCTTTCTTCTTTTGGTTGATTCTTGTTTCATACCATTACGGTCTGAAAAGATGTCTGATATAATTTCATTCTCCCTAAATTTATAGAGGTTTGTTTTGTGTCCCAACATATGGTGTATCCTTGAAAATGTTCCACAAGCACTTGAAAAGAATGTGTATTCACCTATTTTAGGTATTCTGCTATTCTGCTACTTGTTTTAAGTGTTTTTCAAGTCTTCTATTTCTTTGTTGATCTCTATTTCCTCTACCCAACACTGAAAGAGGGGTACTAAATTGTACAATGTTAGTATTTAATTGTAATTAATCTTTAAATAGAACTTGTAGGAGAAAATGGTTTTCTAGGTATAACTTAAGCTCTAATCTACACTTAAATGTAGAAAATTTTCACTGAGTCGAACAATTGGAACTTAAATCAAACAACTGAGACATCTATAATTCCCTCCCTCTCTGCAGCCCAAGTTTTTTGGTTTCCACTACTACTAACCTGGTAAATTTATCTTACCAAGGCAGGAATGTATGCCTCAGACATTCCAAAATGAAGCAATATTACTAGCCTAAAAATAACCACAGAGAGATTTGTGGCTTAACACTAAAAGGAAGTGTGGAGATAGTTAAAAATAAGCAGCAGAATAGAGGCTAAGAGTCACCTTGGGTCCATGCCACATGCAGGTTCCTGGGCTCTACTCTAGGGCTCCTCAATCAGTCCTTCTCAGGGCGGGGCCCAAATACATGCATTTTATTCCTTCCCTAGAAATTCTTATACACACAAAAGTCTAAGCATCTAGATTCTGGTTGATAAGTATATCAAGAACATTCTCCTAAAGGAACATTTATCTTTAAGTAAAAATGTCTATAGTTCATAGAAATGAGTACTTACACATTTACACAGAAAAACTTAAACATAAACCATTTTTCAGAATCTGTACTACCTGGGCAGATTATTCTCGTATTGAGCACAGGAAGATTTTCTTTACAAGCTGCCACGGTGGGACCAGGGGCAGCATCGGTTTGGGAACGACTTGCCCGGCCATCTGGAGACCGAGGTGCCATTTTAACTGTTGGCAAAGAGTCGAGATTAAAAAGAGGTAATGATAAATGTGTAAAAATAAACTAGGCCCTATAAATTCAAGACAAAATTATTTAATACATGCTTGAATTAATCAGTGGAACTGAATTATTACACTGAATTTATGTGAAAATATTACACTGAATATTACATGCATTTTTTTACCATTTTATTTTCATTTTTCTTGAGACTTAGTATATGGAAGGAATCTGCCATAGCTTCCTGATTTGGTCTTTCATTTCAAATAGAGATCGCTAAGAAAGAGATGCTTACCTTAACTAAAGGTCAGTGATATTCATAATTTGAATGTAGTCAACACATATTTATTATGATAATAAATGTTTGCATCTTGATAATTTTTTAAAATGGAGCATACATGTTACAATGTATACTACCAAAGCAATCATTTTCTCATAAATGATGAGATTAAATTTAATTAATGTGATTCCAAGAGCTATTATGGAAAACGTGTTAATATTTTCTTCTATAAATGGAAAGGAAAATAGTATTTTTTTCAAATGAAACTGATATACTTTTTCTGCACTTTTAACTGATTATTCCAAATAATGATTTACCCAGAACAGTTCAGTCACACTCATGTGAAAGCATACAACTTTTATAAATTATTCCAAAACAAAATTACTCTCAAAGTAAATAACAACAACAACAACAACAACAACAAAACCTTCTACCTAAACTGGGCGATTTAATGGGGAGCAAATACTATCTTTAACTAAGTAAGGAGCTATTGCAAGTTTTTAAAAAAAACATTAATGCTCAAATTCAATTTAAAAATACTCTACAATTAAATTATCTTTTCTCTTCATAAGACTGATTACAAACTAACTATATTAATCTTACACTCTCTTTTGTCTGTTCAAAAACAGGCCAGATGCACTGAAGAAGTAAAACAGTCTCTCTTATTTTTGACAGATAGGAACACTGTGGCTAATTTGTAATCAAAACAACCTTTTGATACTCATCTGATAAAAAACAGATTTTTTATGACTAAGACTGATGTTCTGTTTTAGGTAACAAAATTAATGTTTCATAGTTCTTCTGAAACATAACATCTCATTGATCATATTCTGTATCTTGCATGTATCAGATGTAAGTACTACATAATTTAATGTAATACAATCACTGTGCTCCAACAATTTTGATTTTTTATATAGAAACACTCCTGTTATTAACGACTCCCATAATAGGCTGAGTTACTAGCTAAAAATTAGGATCAAATACTGAAGCATTAGAGAGCGTATTATTTAATCTTTGTTTACTTCGATTATCAGTATCTATAGCACTAGATCTGTATCTCTTAGTTTCCTTTGCAGACTACAATGGAATTTTTCGGTTCAAGAGAATATAGTAAGGTAGGTTGGTAGCTGGTTGGAAAATCATTTGTAATAAGTACTGAAAGAGCAATCCTCCAAAAGAGAGCCATCATCTTAGAAGAAATTATCAGGCAGCGTAAAGACCCCACTGTCAGTCTGGCTTGGGTTAACATTTTTAATGGATGAAAATATACAAGGCCTGCTTATCAAATTCTAGATGAAGTAAACTTGAGATGACAGAATCAAGCTTCAACAGATTTTCACAAGGTGAAATGATATACCCAAACTGAAAAGATGAAAATGCATACAAATAAATGTAAATTCTATAATTGGGTTTAAAAAACACTTGCACAAAAACAGAATAGGTAGCCAGGTTTACATAATATGAATATACAATACTTCAAGCCAACGAAGAAATCTTAGGTAATGTTTATAACATCAAAAATATACAGAACGAGTGGTGTATAGGGATTAATATGCTACCACATTACAGAAATACCAGGATGATTTTGTTCCAAATGGGATATGATATTTTAAGATATTTACCAAACGAGTATAAACAGAAAAAACCAAAAGGTTTGAAATAATCCAGTTAAAACTTGGTAGAGGAATTTAGGAGAGATAATTTTGGAAAAGAAGACACAAGGTACAGAAAGAGAATATAATGTTTCACGAAAACTGCTTATAGTATCACTTAAGAGCTGCTACATGGCAGTGCCATCCTCAATATAGTGAAGCGTGTATGTGAAGTTGCTTTAAATGAATCATAATGCATTACCCCAATGAAAGCAGTTGTTAACAACAGTAACATAAACCTTTATTAGTAGTAACTGTAACCATAGGTAGATATTTAAAGGAGAAAACATAAAGCTCAATAAATACAAAAACTTTCTAACAATTAGAGTCAACATATAAATGGGATGGATTGAAAGGCAGGGGTCCAAAAGCTAATGACCATTTGTTCAGAGAGACAGAAATATGCCTGCACTACACTGTATGGTGAACAGGAGCATATAAAGACAGAAAGATCTAAGGTTATGCAGTTGAGTTGTGTGTTGGAATAGTACATATAAAATCTCAGAGTTATGGTTAAGTGCCAGACATGTGAAGTCCATTACATCTGATTTAAAGTCTCCCAGAGTTTAAATACAATCAAGGAATATTCTTTTAAAGTTAATGTCATTAGCAGCATCAGCAGCAGTAGCAATAATAATAATAGCAACAAATATCTTATATAGTACTATGTACCAAACCCTATTAAGGCACATTATTATTATTGTTGCTGTTGTTATTATTATTATTAAATTTTCATGACAAGTAGGCACATTATGAAGTAGGTACATTATATTCCCATTCTACAGAAGAGGTAATCAATCATTGAAAAGGTAAGTAATCTGCCCATATTTATAGGAAATGAAAGTTAGGGCACAAATTTAATTATTGTGAACAGTTCTGAAATAATAATATTGATTTTTTATTAGGACAGTGAAATTATATTCATGTTATTTTTCTCATCTTTATTAATATTTTAATTTATCTGTCTTTTTCTAGCAAATTAAATTTTTCCTTATGAAATGTTAAAAGTATAAATTCATCCTTAATTCAAACCTTGAAAGTAGAGAAATAGTATTATTCAAGCAACTACATTATTAATTTCCTAGCAAAAATAATCTTAGTAGAAAGAGGGTTGTAATCCTATGATTTTAAAGCTTTAGCCATAGGATTATCAACAGCCTAGGATAATCAGCTGAACTTGAGGGACTGATAAAACATTTAAATGCCAAATTTTATGCAAGTGGGGTCTGCAGCTTTCATACTATCCTCAAAGGAATCTGGGCTAATGTCGGATAAAATCAGCTGCTTTAGGGGGTCTTTCCTTTTCAGAAAAAGGTATTTAACCATGGTCAGTACCATAATCCCTTATTTACTGTTATAATCTCTAGATTATATGATAAAAGAGGGATATGAGAATATCTGACAATAGTCTAAATAGTGTTACCGTTATTATTTTAGCATTCACAAGTATCTAAGTTTTGCTTCTGAAAGACCTTGTTAAAAATAAAAATACAAATAGTTTACTTCAAACTAATACATTTTCTGAAACTAACAGTTAAGTGACATTTTATTTAATTCTAAAATAATTTTATAATAGTTTTCTTACCAGCTGATGCTTCTTTTGCATCATCATCTTTAGAATCTTCTTTAGATTCATCTGTTTCTGTGCTATCATAATCGAAGGACTGATTAGCTGGTTCACAGGGGTGAACTGTATGGTCATCCATCACTTTAAGTAAAAGATAAATATGTTTAGTCACATAAAAATAAAAGCCGTAAATATTAATGTACACATAGGAAGGAAAACAGAAATAGATACCAAAAGACATTCCATATTCACAAATAAATACTGTTGGCAATAAACTTGGGGATGATGTTTATAAGTGCTAGAGATTATAAAACTAAATAGAACTGTCAAAATTTCATTTTTTTTTTCAGAAGAAAATCTACATACAAATATTTAGAAGTCACAATCTGTAAAGTGGCTTTTGAGTATTATTTATTTAAAAATTAACTTTCAATAAGCTACTAAAATATTGAGAAGTATATATACATTCTGTCAATTCAAAAAAATCAAAATACATGCAGAGCTTTCACAAACTCTTCAAGAGCAAAGTAAAAATTTAGGAAATAAATGTTAAGAAAATATTTTCAAGTAGTTTATAGGTTTGATTTTCTTTATAAATTTAAGATTCCAATTCTTACATGTTTCTCACTTATAATCAAGGAAATGCAAATCAAAACCACTATGAGATACCACCTCACACCTGTGAGGATGGCACACATTAAAAATACAGGCAACAACAAATGCTGGAAAGGATGTGGAGAAAAAGGAACTCTTCTACACTGCTGGTGGGAATGTGAACTGGTCCAACCACTATGGAAAGCTGTATGGCGATTCCTCAAACTG
>PVIJ01021560.1:0-18235 GCA_004024925.1 Scalopus aquaticus | reverse complement strand
AAGAAGAAAAGCGGATGGCCAACAGATACATGAAAAAATGCTCAACATCACTTATAATCAAGGAAATGCAAATCAAAACCACTATGAGATACCACCTCACACCTGAGAGGATGGCACACATTAAAAATACAGGCAACAACAAATGCTGGAAAGGATGCGGAGAAAAAGGAACTCTTCTACACTGCTGGTGGGAATGTGACTTGTATATTTTTTTAATAGGTTTAAAAGTCATTCATCCATTTACAAATGGCACATTTAATATTTAGAAAAACAACTCTGCTTCTAAACTTTGAAGGTGATAGAAGAAGCATTATAAACTGTCATTTTTTCAGTGTCCCTCTAGTTATTTCATCCATATTTTCCTCTCTATGAGGGAAATGGTTGTATAGTATCATAAAATAACTTTGTCTTCTGATTGATAGTATGAAAAATGCTGCATACCCTTGGAACCCAAACAGGTTGTCATGGCAACTGATGACATTTTCATTTTGCAGGGTGTACTAGGAATACATGGCCTCTGTGTCTGTGTAAACTGTTTCATCTTGTTTTTTCAGTGGAAAACTGGAACCGATAATGGTATGAAGGTGGGTAATTATCTAACTCAGATCTCGACTTTATAGACTTAACTTGGGCATAAACAATATCTACTAAGTTCTATTAAAATACCTCATACCTTAATATGAGGTATTTGCATGAATGGATATATAAATGCTAGAATGTTTTTTTGTTCATGGCTTCGACTTAAAATACTTAGCCAAAATAACTTTGTAATATTTTATTTAACACAGTGTAGTAGATGTTTGTAATTTTCACTGACCAAAATTTATTTACACCTGGTTTCTTCTGGGATATCACTCCCTCTCCAACTCCTAGTGACTTTTAGATTGAAATAATCACTTTCAGCTAGTCATAAGAGTGGGAATGTGATTTAGGCCTGAGTAGTTAGAGAGCACTGTATTCCTATTACCACAGTAAGTGATTCATGATAGACATATAAACCAGTTGCATTGAGACACAATAATCAGAGACAAAGGCATGCATTCTCCTTTAGCTGGTCTTAAATCTGCATGTTAATTGGTCTTGAGCTGTTGGCAGTCATATCACCTCAGTGAATTCTGAGGTTGAAATCATTGTGGGGCAGAGCAGAGCCTAGGAATAGGGAGAGCTTGGACCTAATGTAGTTGTTTGATCTCCTCTTGTAGATCCACCTTCTTTTGGACTTAATCAGTTTTATGAAGCAGTCCATTCCCTTATTGCTTAAAATATTTGGGTTTACATTTTCTGTCACTTGCAACTGAAAAAACCTTAGGCGTAGGTTCACAGAAAGCTTTGAGGAATAATGAAAAGTGCCTTGATCCAAGGACAGACTCTTGACTGTTTAATTTTGGCCAGTACTTCTCTGAAAAGCCAGTTATTCTAGACTGTCCTCTATTTCTCATAGTTTTTACAAAATAGTTTTACAAAATATATTTTTAAAGTGTTTTGTAAAATGTGAAACTTCTCTAGTATAGTTAGCTATTATAATTTGACAGCAGGTACTATAAATGATGTTGAAGAACAGTGTTTTGACTGAAAGCTGTTAGGTTCATGATATTGGAATAAACAGCTCAGTTATTTCATGCTTCAGACCTTAAGAAAATCTTATGATGCAGAACATTTAGGCACTGTGTGAAAAGAAATTGAACCAACTTTTAGAAAGTTTCTGATTGTAAGGATCTTCTTGTAATGTAGAATAATTGGGGGGTAGAATTTTAATAATAACAATATCAGTCATCTTTTATTGCCCATATACTCTACCATCTTTTACAAACTTGATGTTATTCTTCATAATAACTCTGTGAGAAAGGTGCTATTATTTCTCTGATTATGAAAAAACTAAGACTTAAGGATACCAAGTAAGTTCCTCAATGTTGTATACTCAGAAGAAACAATGACAAAACTCAAAACCAGATGATCCAATCTCTAAAATACTTTATTTTTTTCCCTAACACAGATATTTCAGAGAGAAATAGATGAGTATTCTTACTTACTGAATTGAATTGTTTGCTAAAATAATGAGTAATGCTTGAGTTGGATTATGGATTAGACAAAATGTAGTAACTCACTTATCAGTCATTTCTAGAGTGGATTCTGTCCAAACTTGCATTGGTCACATCATTGATCTGAAATTCAGTTTTCTAAATTTCTTTTTTTTTTAAGATTTTTTAAAAAAAATATTTATGCATAGAAGAACAGGGGTGTAGGCCAGAAGTGTGGAGGGTGAGAGGATTCACCAGAGACAGAGTCGGGAGCAGAAAAGGTGGATCTGCTGAAGTACACAGTTGAGAGGAGCAGCAGACAAGACAGGAGAGGTCTGCTGCGCCATATGGGAAGCTCCCTGGTTGGGGATCAAACTCATGCCACAGGGGCTGGTGATACCTTGATAACATTGATCCTTTAACCCCTGCACCACCAGGGAGGCCTGGTTTTCTAAATTTTTAAAAAGAATAGATGAATGAGGCATACCTCACTTTGGATACTGCTTTGGAAGTTAAGTGTTAGAAAGACAGGAAATATTTTTATTAAAGTTATTACTGGTTGAAGTCAGTGTCTCTTCACTGTGGAACTGACTTGACTTTGAATTTTTAGAATGACAAAGTACTTCTATTTTATTGATGAAAAATTTACTTATCATAAATTAACTATTAATGATATATTAATAAAAATACTAAGTGACATTTAGTGCTTTCATAATGTTATGCAACTCTGTCTAGTTCCAAAATATTTCCAACCCTCCAAAATATAACTTCTTGCCAATTAAGCAGTTTGTCCCCATTTTTCCTCCCTACCAGCCACTGACCACCACCACTCTGCTTTCTGTCTCTGGATTTATTTATTTAGGATATTTCATATAAGTGGGATCATATTATGTGATCTTTTATGTGTGATTTTTCTCACCTAACATAGTGTTTTTGAAGGTTTATAATATAATCCACTTATAACTTGTATGGGCAATTTATTCCTTTTCATGACTGGGATAATATTCCATTGTATGGGATAACACATTATTTATCCATTCTTAATGGATATTGGGGTGTTTCCATTGTTTGGCTATTGTGAATAGTGGTGCTATATACATTTTCAGTTCTTTGAGTATATATATCTCAGGGTAAAACTGCAGTCATATTCTGTGTTAATCTTTCTGAGGGATCAGTAAACCATTCTACCAGCAATGTATGAGAATTCTAGTTTCTTACATGCTCACTTGTCCCTTTTTTTTCCTAAAAATAATAACATAGTCATAGTAGTAGTGTCAAGTGTTACCTTAATGTGGCTTTGATTTTCATTTATCTAATGGCAATAAAATTAAGCACCTTTTTATATATTTTTTGACCACCTGTATGTTTTCTTTGGAGAAATGTCCTCAACCCATTTGTTCATTTTTTCCCAAATAACATGAATTTTACTTATATAACATGTAATAATAGTAAATTATTTACTAAGAACTGTGCTTGGTGTGGGCGATACTATGAAGTATTTTGTAATCAAAGAGCAACACAAATCAGAATGGTTTTCAATCCTGACCGCAGATTACAGTTGCCATGGGAGCTTTTAAAGGATTCTCATGTCCTGGTCCATACCACAGCATTTGCTCACTTTAATACTGGGATGTTTATTTTTTGGTAACTGAATTGTAAGTATTTTTTGTATTCTAGATAAAAATATGTATCAGGTAGATGGTATGCAATATTTTCTTTGTAAGTCATCTTTTCATTTTTGATAATATCCTTTGAAGCACCAAAATTTTAAATTTTGATAATACAATTTTTTTTTCTTTGTGCTTTTGGTGTACTATCTAAAAAACTAGTTTTCTTCTAAGAGTTTTATGGTTTTAGCTTATATATATTAGACCATTGATGCACTGGAGTTAATATTTATGTTTTATGTGAAGGAGGAGTCCAACTTTGTCCTTTCAGCATGTGGCTGTCCAGTTATTTCAATATCGTTTGTTGAAGAGATTATTTTCCCCACTGAAAGGGCTTAGCATTGTTGTGGAAAATCAGTTGGCCTTAAATAGATGGGTTAAAGTACTTTCATTTTTATTATTGCTTGCTTTAACAAACTCGGAAAAAACACAGGAAAGTAATCACTGTTATTTAAAAAAGCATGGAATTGGAAACTGAGATGTTAAGTAGATTAAAAATACCTTCTCTCTACTACAGACCTTTGGTTTAGCATACTCTGCGGGAAAATGCATATATATATTTATCATTTCCAAATTATACAGCAATCCCACAGAATCATTACTTCCAAGTAGAGAAGAGGAACCATGAATTTAAATACACACTGGCTCCTACAATCCATTCCTATCTTGTTTGAGTTTCCAATACAGATTCTTCAACTCCAAAGCCCATGCTCATTCCATTGAGCCACTCAGTCTTCAGTTACACCATTAGCTTTCTCTCTTCATCTTGTCTTTTTCCCCATTTTTATTCTCCTTGTTTTAGTTGGAGGAATCTTCCCAAAACATAATTAGATCAAGACATTGTACTATTCAACATATTACTCTGTAATCTTGACTAGAAGGGGTTTTTCCTCCATTATGCCCATTTGACAGGTTTCTTACTCTGTTTTTAGTGTATTTTGGGAAAAAAAATCCCCTACTACACTGAATATTTTCTCTAATAGACCTAGATCCAGAGTACTATTTTTTTTTTTTTTTTACTGTCTGGGATTTTTATTTTATTATATTTTTTAGGTAACATTGGCTTACAACATTGTATATGTTTTAGGAGTATAGATTCACACATCTTCAGTTGTGTATTACCACTGCCATGCCTACCAACAAAGTACCAATAAAATTCCGCCACAATCCACTGGCCTACCTCCATCCTTTACCCCTCTCCTTCCCTGATAGCCTCAGTTCTGAAATCAGATTCTAAGTTTGTTTTGATTTGGTTTAGTTCCTTTCCTTTGTTTCTTTGTATCCCTCATATGTGTGAAATGATCTGGTATTTGTCTTTCTCCTTCTTTCTTATTTTGCTTAGCTTAATCCCCTTCAGTTCCATCCTTGTCACAGATGTCAAAAGTTCATGTGCTTTTATAGCTGAGTATTACTCTGTTGTGTGTATATGCTACATTTTCTTTATCCAGTCATCCCTTGTTTCTTTATTTTGGCTATTGTAAATAGTGCTGCAATGAGCATGAAACTTTATATATCTTTTCAAATTAGTGTTTTTACATTCCTTTTCAGATAGATACCTATGAGTGGAATTGCTGGATCAAGTGGTAGATCTATTTTTAATATTTTAAGAAACTTCCATGTTGTCTTCCGTAGATTCTGGATCAATTTCACCAACAGTGTAAAAACAAGGATTCTCTCCTCCAAACTCTAGCCATGAATTTTTGTTTCTGATATTTTTGATACAGGTTGTTTTTAAAGATTTGGGGTGGTATCTTATTGTGGTTTTGATTTGTATTTCACTAATGATAAGTGATAATGTGCATTTTGTCATGTGCCTTTTAAAGAAGAATCTTTTCAGATTTTTTTTTGATTGGGTTGATTTGTTGTTGTTTTTATGTCTTGTGAGTTATTTATAAGTCTTGGATACCCTTCTCAGACTGCCTTTTTTTAAAATTGAGATACATTGGTTTACAGTGTTGTGTATAACTTAGAGGTAGAGAATCCATGCCCATCACCAAAACACCCGTAGCCCTCCACCATAGTTCATTGTGCTTAGATTACTTTTTAAAGTAACTTCTGACAGGACATTTTGGTATGGGCATCTTTTCTGAATTCAATTATCAGATTTTAATATGTCCTTTTAGCCTGCTTTATCTGCTCTTTCTTTTGTGATCAAAACAACAAAAATAAGAAATTATACCACAAAACAATCTGCTGTTATCCCCCCCCCCAAACCAGTACAGTATTCCTTTGACAAATAAGATATTCCCTTGTCAACTCGATCTTATGTTTTTTGCTTGTTTATGTCTTATTTGGATGGGAAAGTTTCCCCTACAGTTTTTCTTTTGCTGTTGCTGCTGGTGTTGTCAGGGCAATATCTTGAACGCAGGAGTAAGGATGCCTTTTGTTTCCAGTCATCCTTATGGAGATGAGTTCTTTACTCATCTGATCCACCTGCTTCCTATAAACCAACACTGTCCAATAGAACTTTTTGAAGAAATGGAATTATATCCAGACTATCTAATATGGTAGATAATGGTTGACTGGCTAATGAGCACTTGAAATATAATTAGTGTAACTGAGGAATGACCACAATTTTAATTTTATTTAATTTTAAGTAATTTAAACTTATATCAGGTAGCACATGTAGTTAGTGACTACCATTATTGACAGTACAGCTAGAGCTTTCTGAAATGATGACCTTTGAACTAAGTAAAAAGTAGGAATGGAGTTATACAATAAACAAGTAAAGAAACCAGGGCAATGATGAACAGAGTATTAGGTGAAAAGTGATCCAGAAAGAATTACCAAGGCAGAAGGCAAAATGACTTTTGTGCAATTGCCCCATAGGTTTTTATTCATTCATTTTATTTGATACAGTTTTAATTTAAGCACCTATTACATATCAGGCACTATTCTAGATGTTGGTTATACATTAGGGAACAAGATAAATTCCCTGCTTCATGATGCTTATGTTCTAGTACAGGGTTTCTCAACCTTGGAATTATTTTGGACCAGATAAGTTATAGTGTGGTATGTCCTGTGCATTATAAGCTGATTATTCATATCCCTGGCCTCTACTCACTAGCTGCCGCTAAGGTCTCTGTCCCAGTTGTGATGACCAAAAACATCGGCAGACATTGCTAAATGTCCCATGAGTAACTGGTCTAGTGGATGAGTAGATCATGTTTTTAATTTTCCAAGAAAAATGGACACATTTATTCAAAGACTTCACTTGTTGATTTAACCATAATATTTTATGTGGCACTCATTATACTCCTGTTGTGAAATAAATGTTAGTATTCCTCCAGAATCCATATGTTGAATCCTAACTTCCAATTTGATAGCTTTTGGATATGGGGGTGCTTTTCTTTGGGAGGTAGTTAGGGTTAGATGGGACCATGAGGATAAGAATCTCATAATGGGATTAGGATCCTTTTGAGAAGATACCCCAGAGTACTGCTTTCTTTCTCTCCCCCTGAGCACACAAAGAGAGGGCTGTGAGCACACATCAGGATGGTAAGTGTCAAAAGAAGAGGCCTCAGAATGAAATCTACTTAGCTGATTTGAACTTTGAGCCTCTAGAAAGTAAGAAATAAATTTCTGTCATTTTAGCCATACAAGTCTATTGCATTTTGTTATGGCAGTCTGAGCTCTCCAGTACAGCTTCCCAGATCATGTCGGCCAAGGGTAAGGATAGGGTTGGGGGAGGGAGGGAGGAGTTGTTGCAGTAATAAATAGAAAACAGCATTCATAGTCTTGTGAAGACACACATTCATGTAAAGACACAACGAAAACATAGTCTACTTAGTGCTATGCTTAGTATATAACCATCCAGGATGGGCAAATGGGAAAGCAGTTGGGGAAAGGACTGAGTCCATGCTGAGTTATAAATAGGACTAAATGAAGCAAAACAGACCACAGGACATGTGATTGTTTAAGAGACTACTGCAGTTAAAAATACCATAGTAAAAGATAACATAGTTTGAATAAGGCAATAAGTAATGAGATAAAGAGGAAAGAGACAGATTATGGTGATGTTTAGGAAGTGGCATTGACAAGATTTGGTTACTGATTGAATCTGTTGAACAAGGAAGAAAGAGGAATCAAAGATGGTTCCAAAGTTCTTAAATATGTGTGTGTACCTCTTCCAGATACTGTGATTAAAACAGGGCAGGAGTCATTTTCTTGAATCAGAACTGAATTCATATTTGCATATTCTCAGAAAGATAAACTGCCTGTAATTTCCATCTTGGTCTGTACATTAAGAGTATGATACATCATACATGATTGTATATATAGGACTGGTGCCTCTACTTGAATACTGGTAAAAATACAAAGAAAAAACACATTGTTTATAGCAGCTTTAATATATTTTGGAAGGGATTTTTTTTAAAGAATCCTATCAAAGGACAGACTCTGGGACAGAATTACCTGTCTGTGTTCAATGATAATCCTCAAAGTAACTTCATTTCTGCTTCTTATTGGATTTCCCTCTGAATGTGAAATTTGTTCTGTTTTTTTTTTTTAAAAGATTTATTTATTTATGCAAACAAGCTGGGGTGTAGGCCAGAGGTGTGGGGTGGTAAGAGGATTCACCAGAGACAGAGTGGGGAGCAGAATAGGCAGATCAACTGAAGTACACTGCTGAGGGGAGCAGCGGGCGAGGCAGGAGAGGTCTGCTGCAATATGTAGGAATCTCCCTGGTTGGGTATCAAACTCGTGCTGCAGTGGCTGTGGATAGCTTCATAGTGCTACGCTTAACCCGTTGTGCCACCAGGAAGGCCTGAAGTTTGTTCTTAATGGAAGTTATCCTGAAACCAATGGGGGGAATCTGGACAGAGGAAAGGAGATTTGAGTAATCTGTTTTGACCTCTCTTTTGTTCTATTCAAGCATCTCAATCATCTCTCTCATTCTCTACCTAGGTGGTTTTAAAATCTACTTTGTTATTCTTATTTCTGAGACCTCTTCCTAATTGGTGTGTGGCAGATCAAAAGGGCAAGTCTGGGCAGGTTTGGTCACTTATTCTTAATTGGAAAAATCTTGTTCAGAATATACTCAAAGAATTTCTTTATCTTTGGCTTCTAATTATTTAATGTGGATGTATCCTAGCTTAACTCAAAGTCAGACAAATCATTTGATCTCAAAATGATATCAAATGATCTCTCCAAAGTCTTGCTTCTCCCTGCAAAATGAATGATGACATGTATTAAAAAAGTGTTCCTCTGAGCCTACATTGCATTTACAGTTGGACTGTGTGTGAATCTGTTGGACTGGTGTGTCAGTTGGCATCAGTTTGCATGGGTTTACATAAAGGGGGCTGCTGTGTTTTGATCAAAGGAATTACATGTGTGCACTTCTGGGTTCAGGAATAAGACAAAATAACAGGTCATGAACTTCACCTGGCTTCTTGAACTAGGTTTGAATGCCTGTGAAATAAGAGTGGGAGCCAGAATTAAGAGATTTGTTTTCAAAGACTTAAGGGGAGAAATAGGGAAAGGACTGTCTCTACAACCGCACAAACATGATTGCACAAACATTCCAATTACTCTGGCAACTTTGGGAACATCCAAAGCTAGCATACCTAACATGGACATTGGTTATAGGAATAATAAAGATGAGAGAAATGAATAGATTTCTTGAGTTCAGCTGGTTCTACTCTGAGAATCCCCAGGAAGTAACTCAGAGAATTGGTGAACTGTACTAGAATAGGGTTTGGGTACTCTTACTTTATTTGTACTGAAATACATGTGGGGCCTGGGATATTGTATTATCAGTAACAGCCCAGGGCAGGAAAACATTTCCCTTCATGTTTGTGAAACTTTTTTTTCTTAATATATATATATTTTTTGTTGTTGTTATTTGTATCTTTTACATTTTGCATTCCCCTTGGGTAACCCACCACCAATTCACCCGTGTTCCATCTCCGTGGTACCTGTGTGCTTTTCTATTCCATTTTGTGCCCTTATCCTCCCCTCCCCAGCCTCCTACCCCCCCCCACCCCCTGAGTGTCTCGCTTCTATTTGGTTTCCTTATAGTCCTGTTATAAGTGAAACCATTCGATATTTTTCTCTTTCTTTCTGGCTTATTTCTCTGCGTATGATCCCCTCTAATTCCATCCATGTCACTGCAAATTGCATGTGTTTATCTTCTTTGAATGCTGAATAATATTCCATTGTGTATATGTACCACATCTTCTTGATCCAGTCATCTATTTTTGGACATCTGGGTTGCTTCCATATCTTTGTTATTGTGAACAGTGCCACAAGGAACAGACAGGTGCATGTATCCTTTTGAATTAGTGTTTTTGTGTCCTTTGGGTAGATTCCCAAAAGTGGGATTGCTGGGTCGTATGGAAGTTCCATTTTTAGCAGTTTGAGGAACCACCATAACAGCTTTCCGTAGTGGTTGGACCAGAACGTCTGGGACACAGCAAAAGAAGTAATAAGAAGAAAATATATAGTATTACAAGCCCACATCAAGAAACAAGAAACAACTCAAAGAAACAATTTAATCTCACATCTCAAAGAACTGGAAAATGAACAACAAAAAAACCCCAAAAGCCAGTTTAAGAAAGGAAATAATAAAGATCAAAGCAGAAATAAACGAAATGGACATGTTTGTGAAACTTTAATCAAAACCTGAAAGGGTCCCCAAGTAGAATTTCAATCTATGTCTCTTGTCGACTTACCGCATTCTTTGACTATTAAATGTCATCTAAAATATCTGCTTTCTGATTGACAAAGCAAATATGTGCAACTAGAAACAAATTGTCTGGCTAAACTCTGGGCTGTTTAGTATGTAAAACCTGAAAATGCCACTGACTTTGCTGAGCTGATATTCATCAAGACTGGGTCTGGTGTTTGTAAATGAGAAGCCAGAACCAGGCTTTCTGAGCTGTTGATTTCCATCTAAATGTTTCTATTTGATTGTGTGTTGATTTGGTAATCTGAGCAATGTGCCCTGTACTCATCTTCCCACTTACTTAAGCAGCTTGAAAGTTAGAACATCCACATTTTTAAAATTTCAAACAGATCCACAATTGGGAAGTATTTTGCTCCCTGATATCTGTGAAAAATACAGCAGGCTGTACTGAAAATTTTAAGCAAGTGCTTTTTTTCCTTTTTTTTTTTTAATGGCTTGGCACAGATCCATCTCAACTCTGTCTTCAAATAGTAAAGCCCTCTGTGCTTGATTTGGATGTCTTGTTGGGAAAATGACTGATACAATTGAACAACATCAAAAGTCAAATTCACCCATCATCTTTGTCTATTGAATAAATGAAGAAGGAGCTTATATAATGGGGGTTGGGGGGAAGCTTATACCCAGCAGTAGGGGATTTTGGTAAAGTAGCATAAGTAGGCTATGCTATTCTATAGAAGAATATGTTGCCATTAAAGTCTAAATATATTTAAGAATGCTAAGTGGGAAAAAAATCTGTTATAAAGTAAATGTACACCTCCACATGGGATGTTAGGATGTGAAAAGAACCTAACCCAACTCTTCATTCAAGCGTTGAGTGAGCACCTACATAATGAAGACCCCCAAAGGTGCGCTGTCCTTATGCATTTATATTTTAGTGGCAGAGACAGAGAATTAACAGTGAATAATGAATGTGTGACATATGGTATGGTATTTGAGTCAAATGAATGACATTGTGGAGATAGACATGAGCAATGAAGACTAACCTTCTCAGCAAAGAGAGCAATGAGTGCAAATACTCTGATGGGAAAGAGCATGTAGTCTTTGTGAAACAGAGGAAGGTTAGTGTAGTTAGAGTGATGTGATTATGGTAGATGACAAGGTCAGGAAGTAATGAGTGTAGTGCTTGGTCACACTATTAGCAATTTAAGAAAACTTAGGGTGTAGTAGAGTTAGAGTTCTATTACAGGAGCTTGGGAAGTCAAATTTTAAGTGAGGAAGTAACATTATTTGATTAATATTTTGTAACTATCACTCTGGCTACTATGTGCCAGATGAACTGTAGGGAAGACGAGTACAGCAACCATATCTGTTTGTAGGATGTGAGGCATTTAGGAGAGAAACTGTTATTCCTTAGTTCAGTGTTGTGAACCTAGGCAGTTTTGTCCCCTGCTGTAGGGGGCACAATAAACAATGTCTTCACATGCTTTTAGTTGTCATAACTGTGAAGGGGTTGCTGCTGGGATCTAATAGAGGCCATAGGTAATATTAAATATGCTATGATGCTGCAAATAACCTCTCACAACAAAGAATTACCTATCACTAAATGTCAGTAATACTGAGATTGAGAAATCCTTGAATACAAATATCCCTGGTGGGGATGACAGAAGTGGATAGATGCAGAATACATTGTGCAGATAAATTGGACAGAATTTTCTTAAGTATTGAATGAGAAGGTAAGAGACAGAAAGGAATAAAGAATCACTTAGTGGAATTCATGCTTTATATAGAGGTATGAGAAGCTAGACAAGGACTAGACAGTAAATGATAGAGCTGAGTCCAGAAACTTAGAGATCCTGATTTTATAATCCAAAATTCTCTGCAATGCCAAGTTTCTGTGGAATTGATGTGAGAACACAATATAAGGTCAAAGTATCAATTTAAACATCTGGTGCTCAAATTCTGTTTTTTCAGTTCAAGGTGTTGCTCTAAGAAGCTGCTAAGTATCCAGTGAAACAGGATTAGGTTAATACACAGTAGTATATGTGGTTAGCTGGTATTATATTCCACAAAATGGTCATTGCTTCTAGGAAACTTAAACAGCTACTGACTTTGCATCAGTATTTGGGGTGAGTAAACTGATACACATTCTGCAGCATCATATAAATGCTGAAGTATAAAGCCCTCCAGTGACTTTCCAGATTAAATAGAACAAATTTCTAAGGGCCTTTGTATTCAAGTTCCAATGTGCAGTAGAATACAATTTTTTTTCAAGCACATACAGAACATTGTCCAGGAGAGATCACATACTAGGTCACAAATAAGTATTAGCAATTTAAGAATATTGAAATCATACCAATTATCTTTTTAACCATAATGGTATGAAACAGAAATCAATTACAAGAGTAAAGCTGGAAAATTCACAAATATGTTTAAATGAAACAATATTCAACTTTGCAACTACTAAATCAAAGAAGAAATCAAAAAATGAAATAAAAAAAAATAGTGAAACAAGTTAATGGGGGTACACAACATACCAGAACTCTGGGATAAACAAAAGCAGTTCTAAGAGGAGTTTATGATGATAAATGCCTACAGTAAGAAAAAAGAAAGCTCTCAAATAAATAAACAGCCTACTTTACATCTCAGGGAACTATATAAAAGAAGAGCAAAATAAACCTAGAATTAGCAGAAGGATGGAAATAACTAAGGTTGGAATGAAATGAAATGAAATGAAATAGAGACAAACTAAAAATAAACATCTACAAAACTAAGAACTGATAAGCAAAGTACACTAATAACTTAGCTAGACTAAGAAAAAAAGAGAAGACCTAAATAAATAAAATAAAAAATGAATCAGGAGACATTACACTGATACCACACAAATGCAAACAAAGAATGTATCCAACTGATGGATAACCTGGAAAAAATGATACATTTTGAAACAGACAAGACTAAATTATGAAGAAATAAACAAATCTGGATAGAACAGTGGATAAGGAGACTAAATTTTATCAGAAACAGCCAACGAAGAAAGGCTAAATGATTTCACCAATAAATTCTACCAAATATTTAAAGAAGAATTAACACCAGTTCTTTTCAAATACTTCCCCCAAACTGAAGGTTAAGGAAAGTCCCAAACTCATTTATGAGGTCATTATTACCTTACTACCAAAACCAGGTAACGATAGTACAGAAAAAGAAAATTACAGACCAATATTCTTGCACATAGATGCAAAAATCCTTGGCAAAATACCTAGCAAAGTGAATTTAGCAGCATGTTAAAGGGATCATACAGATGATTAAGTGGAATTTATCCCTGAAATTCAAATTAATCAATATGACACACCACATTACCATAATGAAAGATAGAAAAATCATATGATTGATCATCTTGGTAGATGTAGGAAAAACATGGCAGAATACAATACCCTTTCGTGATAAAAGTTCTCAACAAATTGGATCTAGAAGGAACAGACCTCACCATAACAAAGGTCACAGGGTACTAACATCATACTTCTCTTTTTTCAGATGATATGGTCTTACATAGATTAAAAAAATCACAAAGATTCCTCCAAAAAATAGAGCTAATAAAACATTTCAGTAAAGTTTCAGGACACAAATCAACATATAGAAATAAGCCATGTTTTTATATATTAACAATGAGATATCTAAAAGTAAACACCTCCATTTGTAATAGTATCAAAACCAATAAAATGTTGAGTAATAAAATTAACTGAGGAGATAAAAGATCTGTACATGTTACACTGTAAAGCATTTATGAAAAAATTGAAAAATACAAAAATAAATGTATACTTATTCCATGCTCATGGATTAGAAGAATTATGTGAAAATGGGCATATTACCCATAATATCCATCTATAGATCTAATGCAATGTCTATCAGAGTTGCATTCACACACTTTATAAAATTAGAAAAAAACCTTAAAATTTGTGTAGATCACAAAAGACCACGAAGAGTCAAAGTAAACATGAAAAAGAACAGAACTGAAGGCATCAACCACCTGATTTCAAACTGTATTGCAAAGCTATAGTAATGAAAATAGTATGGTACTGCACAAAAATACACAAACCAATGCAACAAAATAGGGAGCCTAGAAATAAATTCTCACATACGCAGTCAAATAATATTTAACAAAGAAGTCAAGAATATTCAGTGGAGAAAATTGTCCTTTCAATAAATAGTATTGGAGAAATTGGATAATCATGTGCTGAAGAATGGAACTCCTGCATTGTGCCACTCACCAAAATTAACTCAAATTATTAAAAAATTATACATAAGACCTACAACAGTAAAATTCCTAAAAGAAAACAAAGCTTGATGTTGGTCTTGACAATGATTTTTTGGACAGAGCTGCAAACATATAAATAATAATATTAAAATTTAGGTGGGACTACATCAAATTTAAAAGTTTCTGCACAGTGATGGAAAGCATCTACAACATAAAAAACAACCTACTGAATGGGAAAAGTATTTTCAGGTCATATCTAATAAAGAAAAGCTCATATAACTAAATAGCAAAGAATCAAGAATCTAATTTAAAAATGGGCAGAGAAACAGACTACACTTTTTTCAAAGAAGACATGCAAATGACCAACACTTACATGAAAAGATCAGCATCACTAACTGGTTAAGCACAGCACTGTGAAGCTGTCCAGAGCCACTGCAGCACGAATTCGATCCCCGGCCAGGGAGATTCCCACATGGCACAGCAGACCTCTCCTGCCTCACCCGCTGCTCCCCTCAGCAGTGTGTTTCCGTCCATCTGCCTGTTCTGCTCCCCACTCTGTCTCTGGCGAATTCGCTCACCACCCCACACCTCTGGCCTACACCCCAGCTTGTTTGCATAAATAAATAAATCTTAAAAAAAAAGAAGAGTTAGCTGTTGGTGAGGATGTGGAAAAAGGGAACCCTTGTGCACTGTTGGTAGGAAGGTATATTGATCTACTACTATGGAAACCAATAAGGAGGTTCTTAAAAAGAAATAAAAATAGAGCTATCATATGATCCAGAATTCATTTCTAAGCATATATCTAGAGGATATGAAAACAGGATCTCAGAGATAATCTGTGCTCCCTGGAGCATTACTCACAGAAACCAAGATATGGAAACAATATAAAAATCCAACTATAGATGAATGGATAAAGAAATTACAGTACATATGCAATGAAATATTATTGGGCAATGAAAAAAGAGGTAATCTTGGCATTTGTGACTCATAGAATAAACCAAATTCTTAGGAACTGAGAATAGAGTTGTTGCCAAGGCCCAAGGGTTGAAAGATATAGGTGAAAATGGTCAAAGGATGCATACTTAAGTTCTGGGGATCCAATGTTACAGGTTATTTAGACATAATTATCTTAATAAAGTTGGAAAAAAAGAGGAATACTGATTCCTGGTAGTATTCTAAGAGATAATGCTTTTTTAGTAGAGAGTGCAACCTGGATACTACCCAGGTGATTCTAACGTACAACCATGTTTGAGAAACCACTATTTTAGATCATACTTTCACAATTATCATACAGTCAAGTGGAAATGACATAGACTTGGAATTAGATAAACCTGATTCAAAACATGTTTCTATATTTCCTAATTTGTGAACTTGATTAAGTCATTCATTTTTACCCTCACATGGTTCATTTATAAATAAAATTAAGGAATAAGAGCTATGCCAGCATTGTATTGTGATGATTGAAACAGTCTTGCACAGTAGTTGGCATTGAGTAAAAACTGAAAGAATATTCACTCCCATCAAAATCATGTTGTAGCATTAAAATTGTACTTGCTACATTTATAGTGCGATAGGTCTTTTTCTCTTCCTTACATCACATGGATGATTGCCAGTTTAGTTGGCAGTCTCCTCCACAGCTTTATACTCTAGGTACAAGTTCTTCAATAAGAGCTTGCATTGCTACTTACTTGACTCAAGATCATTTGGAACAGATGAAAAGATGGCTTTTCTTTGCTGTTCCTTTTCTGTTACTCAATATCTTGAAAACAATTCTGGACATCAATATCCTGCTTGTCATTCTGATGCCAGTACTTGTGTAACAGCCAATTACAGGGCATTTGTTATTGTTTTCATACCATAACATGGTAATTTTATTTAGACAGGGGCATTTTCTGTTGATAAATTGAGGTAGATTACCAAGTCAGAATACATTTATTAAAACACCAATTAGATCTTGCTCCCTCATCCATCACAAGGCCTTTAATTCTTGTGTGGTTTTGGCGGGGTTTTCCAGGACCATGTTCACCTAAGTGAATGACTTAAATCAAATTGGCACTTTACAAGGATTACTTTATCTCAAAACTTCAAGACAAGCCATTCTTTATGTACTCCATGAATAATAGGCAGTATTATTTTCAAGACGTACTATTTCACGGTTGGGATACGGCATGTCTAGGAGGCCAAAGTCAAAAGGTGGTATCCTCCAAAGGAAGATAATCTCCCAGTGTGCAGTTACATGAGCGCAGTGGAAAGTTGAATTAGCAATAATTCCCTTGGCTTACTTCCATTCTCTTTAGCTATAGGAGGTTGCTCCCTGAGCAAAAGGGGATATGACCTCAGATTGTGAACCAACACTATTTATTTGAATGACCCAATGTCCAATTTTCTCTCACTCCCAATCTTAAACAGTCTTGTGGAGAACTTTTCCTTGCTTGGATCATGTATTTTTCTTTAACCAACCCTGTGATATGCAGTAGGATGGTAGCCCATGATTGACCAAATTTAAATCATACACCCCCTTTGGCTGTTGGCAGGGAACCATGATTGGCAGTTAACACGAGAACCTCACATTTTGAGTTGGAGAGAAGTTATTCCTAACCAAAGAAGAACTATTTAAAAAACAAGAAGAAAAAATGGAGGTAGTAAGGGATAGTGGACAAATTTTCCTTGAGCACCAACAGTTGAAGTGAAACAAAAGATGGGATATAAAGGTAAATTAAAGCACACAGGGATATACGTTGCCCTCAAGGAATGTACATCCTCAGGAAACTAAGACATGCTTACAAATACCTTTAATATCCATAGATCAAAACAAAAAGTTTTGAAAAATTTACAGAAATTGAAGTAAAGGAAAAGAAAAATTGGGACCTCTCTGGTGGTGCAACAGGTTAAGCGCAGCACTATGAAGCTGTCCAGAGCCACTGCAACATAAGTTTGATACCCAGCCAGGGAGATTCCCACATGGCACAGCAGACCTCTCCTTCCTTTTCCGCTGCTCCCCTCAGTGGTGTACTTCAGTCAGTCCGCCTTTTCTGCTCCCCAGTCTGTCTCTGGTGAATCCTCTCACCACCCCACACCTCTGGCCTACACCCCAGCTTGTATGCATCAATAAATAAATCTTAAAAAAAAAAAAGGAAAAAGTGGACTGAGGAGAGACCATAGGCCTAGCTTTTATTGAATAAGTGCAGAAGGTTATAAGATTATTTAAATTTTAGCAATGGAAAAGAAGGATGAAGTACCATATGCAATGTACGAGTTCAACTAGTCTTTCTAGATATCTCAGAGAACATGGGGACCTGGTCCATATGCAAGCTCCACAGGGCCTCCCTGGTGGCGCAGCGGTTGAGCACTGCGCTGTGGAGCTGTCGGCGGCGCGCGATGCGGGTTCGACGCCCAGCCGGGGAGAGTCCCACATGGTGCGGCAGACCTCTCCTGCCTAGTCCGCTGCTCCCCTCAGCAGTGTATTTCTTTTTTTTTTTTTTCAAGTTATATTTTTGAAATTTTATTTTAGAATGTAAATTTTTTTTTATATAATATATATTTTTATTGTTATTTATGTCTTTTACATTTTGCATTCCCCTTGGGTAGCCCACCACCAATTCACCCATGATCCATCTCCATGGTCCCTTGTGTTCTTTTCTATTCCATTTTGTGCCCTTTCCCTTCCCTCCCTCCG
>PVIJ01021559.1:0-18237 GCA_004024925.1 Scalopus aquaticus | reverse complement strand
TGTGTAGATTCAGGAATTTATCCATATCCTCTAAGTTGTTGAACTTGTTTGCGTATAGGTGTTTATAATAGTCTCTGATTATTCTTTTGATTTCTGCTGTGTCTGTTGTAATTTCGCCTCTTTCATTTCTTATCCTGTTTATTTGTGTATTCTCCCGTTTTTTCTTTGTGAGCCTTGCTAGAGGTCTGTCTATTTTGTTCATTTTTTCGAAGAACCAGCTTTTGGTTTCGTTGATCTTTCCTTGTGATTTTTTTTTCCAAACATTTAAAAATGCAGAGGCAACCTCAGCTCAGCCAGGACAGAAAGTGGCAGCAGAAGGGCTGGCCTGGACTCTGGGCTGCTGGTGACCGATTCTGTTTAAATAGCACCCTGAGAATGGCCACCCAAGAAGGTAGTGTCTTTCCTTAAAAGTTTTAGGTGCACATGGGACTCTCGGGTGATTCTGTTTCAAAGTGACATTAGAGGAGGATTTTTGCAAGACAGGAAACTGTTGAGACTCATGTATGGATGGGCTCACCTGTCCGTTTGTACTGAGCTCTTGTGCTACAGCCAGCAGACAGCAGCAGACTCTCCTGGGCCAGCTGCAGACTCTCCTGGGCCAGCTGCAGACTCTCCTGGGCCAGCAGTAGACTCACCTGAGCCAGCTGCACACTCACCTGAGCCTGCTGCAGACTCACCTGAGCCAGCCTCAGACTCACCTGGGCCAGCTGCAGACTCACTTGGGCCTGCTGCAGACTCACCTAAGCCTGCTGCAGGCTCACCTGAGCCAGCTGCAGACTCTCCTGAGCCAGCTGCAGACTCACCTGGGCCAGCTGCAGACTCACCTGAGCCAGCTGCAGACTCCCCTGGGCCAGCTGCAGACTCACCTGGGCCAGCTGCAGACTCCCCTGGGCCAGCTGCAGACTCACCTGGGCCAGCTGCAGACTCCCCTGGGCCAGCTGCAGACTCACCTGGGCCAGCCGCAAACTCACCTGGGATGCCTGTCAGGCAGGGAGGGGCTTGCAGACTGGTTTTTGTCATCCTGGAGATGCTGGTAACTGATGTT
Source organism: Scalopus aquaticus (assembly GCA_004024925.1). Classification (NCBI taxonomy): domain Eukaryota; kingdom Metazoa; phylum Chordata; class Mammalia; order Eulipotyphla; family Talpidae; genus Scalopus; species Scalopus aquaticus. The sequence goes on along the minus strand of PVIJ01021559.1, from coordinate 17,192 downwards.
AAGGTAATGTGAGAGTTCTTATTTATTTATTTATTTTGTTGTTGTTATTATTAATTTAACCATGTTCTGCTTTTCATAATCTGGCCACTAGAAGGGCAAGGAGAAACCGCGACTTGGAGCTCAGGCCTCTGTGAGTTTGGGACCTGGGCAGACTGGGCCATTCCCAGTTCAGCCTCGAAGGTCACCTCTGAGGCCGGCTTACTCAGTGCTGGCAACGAACCTGATTGACGTGGCCTCACACTCACTTAGGTGACACGTGTTACAGATCCTCTAGAAAGCTCTGGTTACCGCACCAGTAACTATGTCACTCAAAAGAGGCCACACCTCGACCTGAACCGTAGAACAAAACCCTGGGAAGAAGCTGGTACAGCAGAGCCCAGTGCCATCCCAGTGTCCTTGCCATCTGGTAGGGGCCACCCTGCAGGCCTCTTCGGGCTGACAAGGGCATGCTGGCCTGTGACTTGAGATGACAGTTCAGCACTCAGAGGTGTCTGCCCCTTGACCACGACAGAGCTGCCAGGTCTCTGTCCCAGCTAGAGGGCTGGAGTAGAAAATTATGTATAAGCAAATGTAATGCAGTAGTATTTATAATAAGAAATCTGCAGAAGTCACCTGCATTCCTAATAGTAGCCAAGTTTGGCAAGTGAGGACCTACCCATAGTTTAGGACCTACTAACATTCTGCTTTGTAACAGGGGCTTTTTTTTTCCCCAAAGGAAATCTGGTTATTTATTTTTAAAAGATTTATTTATTCATGCATGCAAGCTGGGGTACAGGCCAGAGGTGTGGGAGACTGAGAGGATTCACCAGAGACAGAGTGGGGAGCAGAACAGGTGGATCTACTGAAATCCACTGCTGAGGGGAGCAGCGGGGAGACAGGAGAGGTCTGTTGCATGCTGTGGGAAACTCCCTGGCTGGGGATCGAACTCGTGTTGCAGTGGTAGCTGCTGATAGCTTCATAGTGCTGAGACTTAACTCCTTGCGCCGCCAGGGAGGCCCCTGAAAGAAATTTATTGATAAAAGCAGGATCCCAATCAACCATATGGGATTTCAACCATAAAGAAACTACGTTGTTTCTCTATGAAGGAAAGAAGGAATGTGGCAGGGATGCTCCTCGGGGGCGTGAGCAGGGCCCCTCTGGCAGGCCGCATCATGGACTGCAGAAGGCCTTGGAGGCTTCGAGGAAAATGAGGCGTCAGGACCAAGCCTTCCTCCGGAGTGGACAGCTCCCGTGGAGCCTGCCGCAGTGCCTGAGCGACAAGGAAGGCCCTAACGATTTTAAGTCAGGGACTAAGTGAATGAATCCAGGAAAAGTATGGCTCAATGGGCTTTGGAGAATTCCAGGTGATGTACCCTCTACCCGGGCCTGCACTTAATGACTCCCGATAACTGTTACCTTTAATCAATAGATCATTATGAGAGAGGAGCACCCACTTGAAAGCGAGCTGCAAGATTTAGCGGAACGAAATAGCTCCGGCACCATCATGCCTGATCCTTTATACTTTTACCCTTTGGCATTTCAGCAGCTGTAGCTTCTTGGGGGGTCACCATTCAGTATTTTTGAAAATAAGTTAAGGCTAAATGTGATTTTTAAAAAAATGAATGATGTTTCCATGTCTTGCTTGCATTTAAAAATTCCATGATATACACAGTGGTTTTCATTTAGTCTGTTTCTGAGATTTAAGTGACGTGTGTGTGTGGTGTGTTGTGTGTGAGATGGTGTGTTATGGGGTATATGGTGTGTGTGTATGTGGTTGTTTCCTTTAAGGTCCAAGGCTTTGATGTGTAACCTGGGCCGGTTTGTGAGAAGTCAAACCGTATTTTAATCCTATTAATGAGAGGGTTGGCGGCTTTCAGCTTCTGCAGCAGCACACACAGCGACAGCTGCATATGTTACATATTTTATCATTAATTTCTGGCGGCGCGTCAACACTGAGGTCCTCTCGGCCACCTTCCAGTTTGGAGCCCAAGGTGGCCTCGTGGTGGACGTCAAAGCCCTGTCCCTGCCAGTCACGTGGCCCAGCCCGTCATGGGAATTCCAGGTGCTGGAGGTGGTTCCATGATGAGAAGACTAAGATAATTTGGGGCACAGAAGCCCGAAGGCCGTGGCTGGGTCTTCTGGGGGACAAACTTCCTGGACGTTAGGAGGCGCCGTGGGGAATGCCCTTTGGCTTCTGCTGTCCCCCGCTGCTCGCGGCTTCTCGTGTCAATGGATGTTAAAGCACCTGGAGGATTCAGTGTCGATGGAGGGGAGAGCCAGGGGCCTGGGGCCCTGTGACAGATGAAGCCTCTTCTTAGTTAAGCCAGGTGCAGCCTCTTCTGCTCCTGGCTCCCCAAAGTGCCTCACTGCTTCACTCAGCCTTGGCAACACCCCTGGGGCGGTGCCTGCTGTGCCCACGTCACTGAGGAGTGAGGGCACCAAAGACTGGGATGGCGCTGGGTCCTGGGCGGGCTCGGGGGCTCCAGGCTCCCCATTCTCCTTGGCCCTGGACACTTGAGGGGACCACTGCACTCGAGGGGCAGTGAATAGTGATTCCTTCTAAAATCATCTGCAGGCCTCCCTGGTGGCGCAGCGGTTAAGTGCTGCGCTATGGAGCTGTTGGCAGTGGCGACGCGAGTTCGACGCCTGGCCGGGGAGATTCCCACATGGCGCGGCAGACCTCTCCTTTCTCACCCTTGCTCCCCTCAGCAGTGTACTTCCCTCGATCTGCTTGTTCTGCTCCCCAGTGTCTCTGGGGAACCCTCTCGCCACCCCATGCCTCTAGCCTGTACCCCAGCTTGTATGCATAAATAAATAAATCTTAAAAAAAAACAAAATCATCTGCAGAAGTCAGACACCTCTTAAAACTAAACCAAAAAGCTTTTCCACGTGTGGGCATCGACTTCGTCTTTTTGATGAAGGGTGAACATCACCGGCTGTCTCATTGGACCATGGAAAGCGTAGTTTTATTCTGGATTCCTCTGATGGCGGTTGAACTAGACCTAGAACCACAGAAGCAAAACTCATAGGACATCTTCAAATCCAGCATCGTTGTTTCAAAATGCGATGTTGAGGTGTCACCGGTATTGTTCACACTGGTCAAGTACGTGTATGTTTGAATGTCTCATGGAGGGGTGGGGGGGTAAGGGAGAGAGGCCACAGGTTTCTAGAACATCACTCACCTGAGCCACAGCACTGGGTGACCCACACGGAGCCTGCATCTGCCCAGAGGGTGCTGGAGAGGTGCTGGCTCATCCCCCCCATTCACTGTGGCTTCACAGCAGTTTAAAAAACACCCCCTCCATGACCCGAACCATAAGACCAGATTTTCACGTCAGTTAAGCCAGAGAGGGAGCCAGGTCACCTGCAGCCCCTCCCCCCCGGGTTACCCGGGGTCCACACTCCCCCCCCAGACACGGCTGCAGCCATCGCTCCCCGCCAGCCCACTCTCGGGGGACGCCATTCATAACTGCCCCTCTATTGATCCTGCCAGCGGGTATTGGCAGCTTAAAAAGATTATGTTTTAATTGGGGACCAGATAGATGGCGTTTTAAGGTTTTGAGTTTCGCTTTGTGCTGGGCGATGGATTAGTCGAGAGGTCGCTCAACACCAGGAGGACAAAGATTAATGTGTTGTCCTTTTCTTTGGGTGACCCTGGGTGCGAATGTAGCTCAGGCTAAAGTGACTGAAAATCTTTTGCTATCAGAGGGCTGAAAAGGGTGCCAGTGAATTCATTAGCGTTATCTTTGTTTAGGGTATAAAATCTACACATTCAATAGCTTAAGTGGAGCGTGCACTTTCTCCAGGCTGTGCAAGCTGAAAAAAAGTGGGGGGAGGGCAGACTGGGTTGGGGGCAACAATATACGAGGCGCTGACCCAGGACTCTCCGAGGGCTCTGTGTTTTGCAGCGAGGAGGATGACTCCTCGGCCAGGGCCCAGAGGTTGGGGCTAGGCAGCGTCTCTGCACAGCCTTTGTGAGTGGGGGGCTCGGGGGGCAGAGCAGCAGCTGGGAGCTCTGGGGCATCCCGGCGAGGCAGGCCTGGCCCAGGACGCATGCACACCGTCTCACGCGCGTGTTGACTGAGAAGGCAGCTCTAGCTACTCACCCGTCTTCTAGAGACAAGAAAACAGAGGCCCACAGGGGCTACCCACCCCGGTCTCTCCGCGCAGCCCTGGAACTCGCCCCCATCTCCTCTAAGGCCCTGTCAGTGTCCCTGGCGGTCCACGCTGGCGTTGGTATAAGGCCCTCATCACTCATCCCGCCGCATCTGTTCCCAGGGCTGCGGAGACGAAGTGCAGCCCTCTGGGCAGCTTACACAGCAGAACGCCTGTCCCAGCTCTGGGCCAGGGCAGCTGAGCGCCCGTGCAGCGGAGGCTGTGTCTGGGTTTGGGGGGTTAGCTGGTGCTCTTTGGTGCTCCTCGGCTTGAGAGACACCCCCTCGTCTGTCTTTGTCTCCCCTGGTGTTCTCCGCAGCCTTTGGTTTGAGCTGCTCCCTTAGTGTAAGGACAGCTGTCACACTTGATGCAGGCCGCCCTAGGGACCCATCTTAACGTGATGCTCTGTAAAGTCCCCGTTAGAACAAAGTCATGTTCTGAGGTATGAGAGGTCAGAATTCATTGTAGATTTTTAGGGGGTGCATAATTCACCCTATAAGCATCATTGTCGTCTTTGCATTTGTGTTATCTTGGGCTCCTATCACAAAACATCACAGGTTAGTCTCTCTCTCTCTCTCTTTCTCTTTCTGTGTGTGTGTGTGTGTTCAGAGACTGGGAAGTCCAAGGTCATAGGCTGTGCTACATTTAGTTCACACAGAGCCCTCTTCCAAGTTTGCAGACGTCACACAGGCCCAAGTGGATCTTCTCCCAAAGTGGGGTCCCTCCTCTCCAAAGGCCACTAACCCGGTTATGGTGGCTCATTCTCCTGACCTCGTTCCAAGGCCCCACTTATAAGGGTGACATCGGTGGTTAGAGTTTCAGTGCATGGATGTTAGGCAGATACTCGGGTGATAACAATCTTCTCCAAGATTTACATTTACCCTCCCAGAGAACCAGTTATGTTATGAATTATCAGGCATGGTGTGTCCAGAAAGATTTCCTCCAAGTCGGTCTGTTTTCAACCCGTGAACCTGACACCAAGCCATGGGTAGCGACTGCCCCCGTTTGCCTGGCAGACGGGCCAGAGGGTCCCCAACCTCTCCCGCGGCCCCCGAGGAAGCCAATGGCTGGCATTTGCTCGTCTCTGAAGACAGGGCCGGGCACTTCCCTACTCCATCTTACTGAGACCCTGGATGATAAGGAAACGCTCCATGACACTCTCACAGAGCCACCAGCAAGCGTGCAGGCAGAATATGTGGGTGACCTCACTTTGCAAAGCCACCCCCCTCACTTGCACCCATGGCATTCATTTCTTCCCCCAGAGAGTTGCAAGACCTGGAACCGCACCTCCCTGCCTGGCTCCCCAAGCCCCAGGCTGCGTGACACACTTTGAGTCTTGCAAGAGGCAAGAGAATTCTTCTGAGTTCTCAGTGAGCCCAGGCCCCCACTTCTCCCCAGCCTCTGGTCATCCAATGCCCTAAGCATCCAGAAAGCTCACAGTTCAAGGTCTGCCCTTGAAAACGGGCCAGAGGGGCCCCAAACCTTTCCAGCGGCTCCCGAGCAACCTCAATGATACGTTGCAAAGGTTCACTGTCTTGTTTTGCGACGTATCTTGTTTTGCGCTCATCTCTCTCCCACACCCTCAGGGTTCTCAAAGTCCCCTCTACCCTCTCCAGTCACCCTTTGGTACATTCCTGTTAGTGCAGCATGCTACTGGTGCACATTTGGGTGAATTAAAAGATTGGCACTTCTGTACTTTCCAAGATATTCAATTACGGTGACTGCTACTTTGCCACTGTTTAGTTTGAGTGGTGGATAAGACCTACATAAAAATCAACAAAGAGGAGGGTGATAGAAGTCATTTTCCATAATGCAAACCTTGTGCTTCAAGAAACAGCTAAGCGTAACAAGTTATTTATTCATGATTATCTGTAGTCATGGTTTGTTTCTATCCTCTCAGAGTTTATATGACATTTATATAATGTGCATAATATAATTATATATTTACATGAATTTCTCTTGTTTGTATTCATATGTTTATTGTGAGCACTGCAATATGCATCCGATTAATTTAAAAATAACATTCATGGAAATCCTTTTGCAACAAGAGGCTCTGTTAGACATTCAATATTGGCTTATTTCTATTTTTTTCATAACTTCTAAGGCTGATAAGCTCTGTCCATTTGGAAACTCTCTGTTAGAGCTTGGAGATTCCTTGGTGCAGAATTTTCATTTCACATACAGAGGAAATGAGGCCTCTGAGGAGTTAAGAGCCAGGTTTCATGGTCTCTACTTCTGTCTAGGTGTAGACATGCACCTCCATTCTCGAAGTTCATGGCCCAATGCTTGTGTTGAGAGCACTTCTAGTCTTTGTGTCTCTGTCAAGATATTCCAGGACCCTTTGGGTTTCAGCATCAACTTTATATTGATGGAATTATTTCCAAAATAGTTAGTCCATTGTTCCATAGTCCACTACCCAACCATCACCATCACTATCATCACCATCATCACCACCACCGCTCTCATCACTGTCACCATCACCATCCCATCATCATCATCATTACCAACAGCATCACCATCATCATCTCCAACACCACCAATATCACCACCACTATCATCACTATACCGTCACTAGAACCATCATCGCTGTCATCACCATCATCACTATCATAATCACCATCATCATCATCACCAACATCACCATCCTCATCGCTATCACACTGTCATTACCATTGTCACCACAACCATCATCACTATCACCATCACCACCACTACCATCAACATCACAATCACTATCATCACTATACCATCACCAGAACCATCATCACTATCACCATCAGCACCACCACCGCCGTCATCACTGTCACCATCACCCCCATCATCATCATCATTACCAACAGCATCACCACCATCATCTCCAACACCACCATTATCACCACCACTATCATCACTATACCATCACCAGAACCATCATCACTGTCATCACCATCATCACCATCACCATCACCATCACCATCACCATCATCACCAACATCACCATCCTCATCGCCATCCCACTATCATTACCATTATCACCACAACCATCATCACTATCACCATCACCACTACCATCAACATCACTGTCACTATCATCACTATACCATGACCACAACCATCATCACTATCACCTTCAGCACCACCTAATCATCACCGCCACTATCATCACTGTACCATTACCACAACCATCATCACCACCACCAGGTCACCACCATAATCATCTATCATCATCACATCACCGTCATTATCATTTGCTGTCTTCATCACCATCATCCTCAACATCACCATCATCACCATCATCATTATCAAAAGGAATTTCTGAAGGGACTATTGGATCTGAATGAGCTCTACATCCTTTTGCCTCAGAATCCTTAGGAACTCTGATTACAACTCATTTTGTCCGTCTCACACAGATATTTTTGTATTTTTGCTCCTTTCCCCTGCTAGAAATTCCTTTGACACTTTCTTTTTTGCTAAGAACTTTCAAAGGAAATGTGAAAATAGTAAATAAGTGAAAAAATAATTCAATGGTTATAATCCCACTACCCACCACACAATGGTTTCCATTCTTACTTAATTCTTTCCGTGTACGTGCAAGTTTCTCTGTCTCTGTCATCTTGCATTCTCTGTTTGCACTTAACATATCACATTTTCTCGTTCCTACAAAATTCCCAGTGTTTGTCTTTAATTGTGGTGAGATACACATGACTTAAAAATTACCATCTTGACCATTTTTAAGTGCTGAGCTCAGAGGCATAAAGAACTTTCTTGTTGCTCTTCAGCCACCCCCACCCCCCATCTCCATTTCTCTCTCATCCTGCAAAACTGATTCTCTGAAGCCATGGTGGTCTTTTCCTACTTCTGCTTATCTTTCCAGAACAGCAAGGTGGGCTTGTGAGAATGAAACAATGGGACAAAAATACTGCTAACCATTTTAAATGAAGAAAAAACAGGTTTTTCATAATTTGATAAGTTGTATCTCAGAGCGCAGGCCCGGAAGAGTATTTGCTGTCCTCAAAGTGACCTCTCATTGCACAGACATAAAAGTAGCCATGAAGGAGCTAAGTCACATAGCTCATTGTTAGATAAGTCAGCACTCAAAAGTGAGGTGGGTGGGGGCCCAGCTTAGTGGCAACTCTGGATCCAACTTTGAGTTACACCACGACTCAGCAGGATACTCTACCAACTTGGTTTATCATATATTCTTTGTTATCAACTCTACTCCCCAGACCAATATACATCCCTTCCCCTAGGTTGAGGGGGAGCATATCAAGTATTTCTTTTCCTGCCTCCTTGCTCTTCAACCTGCAATAAATTTTCCTTGCTCCACGCACCGATGTTTTAGCAGGGAATTGGACACATGGACCTGAATTTGTAAGTTTGGCAACAACTCTGTCCCCATGGACACCCCCTCCCTCTCTCATCCAATTCAGTTTTTATCTTTCAGAATATGACTGCTCTAAGCACCTCATGGAAGTGAAATCATGCCGTAGTGGCCCTTTTTGTGTCTGTTTACTCCACTTAGCTTAATGCCCTCAAGATTCACCCTGTGAGAATGTTCTTCCCTTTTGAAGGCTGAGTAATATTCCACGGTTCATACAGAGCCATATTATTTATCCATTCATTTGTCAGTGGATCCCCATTATTTCAAATGACTGAGTAATATTGCACCATGTTGTTTTATTACAACGAACTCAGGCTGCTGATTTATTTTTCCCACTTAAAATTATGTATCTGCCCAATTTTTGTCTCTTTAAAATTGGAATCAAGCTAAGTCTGGCTATTCATTACATCAATCTTGGAGCTACGTGCTTTAGTAAGTGGAATAATAGAATGAATAAGATGTGGTGCTTACTCTTGAACAGTCCACAGCCTGGAGGGGAAATAGATAAATTCATTGACCAGTTTAACTCAGTTCCTGGAATACAATAGGCAGTTTTCCCCAACACCCTTCTGCCATTACTTTCTGACTTTCTTTTAGCCTTTGGGTGATGTTTGTATCTCCATCAAAGGCACCAGCATAAGCGTGCATTTGGCAAGTGAGTTAGCCCGATCTATATCGCATCTCCAGATCTGGCAGTCTGTCAGAAGAGTGGTGTGGACTGTGCGAAGCGGTGACCCCAGACACATCTTTCTAAAGCAGCGTTATCAAATGTAGACATGAATTGAATTCATCATTTGCAGAAGATCATTTCCTGCTGTTATTGTCTGTAGCACCCCAGTGACCTGTGCTAGCAGGGCGTGCGATCCCCATCTGATCACACTAATGCATCCTTTTCCATGGGCCAGCCAAGCCCAGTCCACTCCTTGTGAGTGGAACTCAGCCATCACTTACCATAAGGAATTGTGTTAAATGGTAATCAGGACCCGCAGACCCTTGGAGCGGCTTGCTGAGTGATGGACCTTCCTCCGAGGGAACTGGGGATGTGATTCTGTTGAGATGCAGATGTGACACTTTGGGACTCTTGACTAAACGCTCAGAGAGTTCAGTGGACTCTGTGCTGGTTCTAAATATCAAGGGCTCAATCTAGCAAGTATCTGCAGGGGGCTGGCTCGAACTTCGGTCTATGCTCTCTTTCCTCTAAAGCGAGATCAAGGTCTCTTCCTTCCGTCCATTCTTAGTTCAAGGGTAAAACGGAGTTTAAAAACACCCAACAAGATCACTTCCAGCAGGGAATGAAACTTTGGATGACAGTAGAGCAGGGAACATCAGGAAACCCTCTATTGGGGTCTCTCCATAACCCCATTCTGTGTGACCTCATGGAATGGCATCTCTGTCTAGCGGACTCCTTCTCTATTGGAACATCCAACAGGGCAAGGCTGTGGCAAAGGAGTTGGCGGTTGCTTTGCAGAAGGATTCTTTCTCTTTTTTCTCTCCCAGGGGAGTTTGCAAGGTCCAGAAGCTTGCCAAAGAATTCTGACATAGGATTTCTTTTTCCTTACAAATTGTGTTTTTTGCTTTTTTGAGATAAGGGTTGACAACACTGTATATGATTTAGGGGTACATGTGCACACCTTTTCAGATGTATGTTACCATACCATTCCTGCCACCAAGTCCCCCATAATTTTCCATCACAAACCATTGGGTCCCCCAATGATGTTATTAACATGATTTCCCATCTTAAAAAAGGAAAATGTCTGAAAATGTTAACCTGTGTGCTTTCTCTCTCCTACTTAAAGGTGACTCAAGGTCCATATCCTTCATCCAACTTAAAAGTAAACTTGGATGCAGTCGATTAAGAAAGATCAATTATCAGTCTATCATTAGTCTTGCCTTCAGGTTGAGCATATGCTCAAGTGAGCTCGTTCAAGTGCACGTTTTAGTTACTTTCAGTCATTCAGCAGCTAGGCAGCTCGGAGGAGGGAGGACCTCCTTGCGTGCAGCAAGCTGAGGGCTGGCTTGGGGTTCTGGGCCTCTGTGGACAGCAGGGGTGGGGCACCCCAAATTTCACTTTCCTACCTTGAGTCCCTGATTTCTCTTTGTCCGAAGTTCCTTTTTATAGGCTAATGGACTGGTGTTTTGGGAATGCTTTTCTGCATTGCAGCCCCCTACTGGTCCCAGAGGGGAGGGGAAGGGTCAAAGATGTAGGTCACAGAGATTTCGGGGTGTGTGTGGGGGGTGTTGTTCTCTGCCTCTCTAACCAGGACCCGTGGACCATGGTCTCCTCCTCAGCAACTGTCTAAGGACAGAGGTGGTGGAGAGTCTGGGAGGACACAGAAAAGCCGGCCTTTTTGGGGTTCTGCAGGGTTTCCTCGCTTTGCTCTCAGAACTCAAGGGAGAGGGGACATGGGACTTACAGTGATGCTTTTAATAACCTAGAAAACAAAAATCACTGGGTGATTCAGTGCCCACCATGACTCACTCACACCTCATTTCTTACAAGAATCCTCTACCTGTGGACTTAGAAGATATCCATTTCACACAGGAGGAGGAGGACACTGAAATTTGAGAAATTAAATCATTTAAACTTGGAAGTGGTAGAGCTAGGACTTGAACCTGGTATTCGGCTCCGCAGCCTGAAGTCCCCGCCTCTTCCAGGAGCTGGAGGTTGGGCTTCTGGTGGGAGCTAGGGCACATTTGCCCAGGGCGTGGCTGTGCTTGCCGGGCTGTCTGCAGAAGATACAGGTGGCCCATCTCCTTAAAGGGAAGATGGCAGCTGTCTTTTCACTCATCTTGTGAGTGGACTGCAAAGGAGACTCTTGATTTCATTTCCTTCTGATTTTTGCATGAGCTACGAGAAGGTTCGGGGCCCCTGCACATTCTCCATGGTGGGGCTGGAGCTGAGGAGAGTCTAAACCCCAGGTCTGACGATTTTCCTGTGGGAGTTTAGGAACCCTCAGAGGGCCAGCATTTGGACTCCCAAGATTTTCACAACCACAGTGAATGGATAATCATCTGTAACGATGCCTTTTCATAAGTAACAGATTAAAATACTAAGATGATAAATGTTGGCTATAGGACTGAGGTGTGTGACTCCATCAGATAAAAAATATGTAGTTATTTCTGGTGATCAAAAGGGGAAGTGCAGTTAGGACTTAGCTCACAGAAGGCTGGACATTTGAGTTAGGGTTTGAAGGAATGAGTAGGAGTTTGCCAAGCAGGGACTGGGACAGGATAAGTCCCTCCAGGCAGAATAGTCTGAGTCAATACCTTAATGCATTATCTTATGCACTCAGCTCCTGCAATGTTTTATTTTTTCTCTTTTCAGTCATGTGCTTATATAAAATAGCCTATAGCAGTTAAGGTAAGTATACTCTGAACATCAAATATTTCTTACCTTAAATCGCTTATTTGGGCCTGGAGACAGAATTTCTTTTTTTTTAGGAACACAAAGAAACCAATTCTAATTGGTTTAGAATTTCTTAACTGCCCAGAAGGGGAATGGAGATTTAAAAGTCAAAACTGAAATTTAAAGAAGTCGGTCAGCTTCAGCATTGGACTTCCTTCAAAGGCATGGCAGGTAAGGGTCATTCCCCAAATCGAAGTCACCCACACATGCGGGTATTATGAAGCGTGTGGAGAGCCCAAGAAGATGTCTGAGTGGTGGTGTCTGGGTAGATGAGCTGACCAAACACAGGCACTTTGGGGGTCTCAGACAATTTAGACCCTTGGTCCTGCTTACTGGGGTCTCCAGCATGGGAGAAAGAGCTGTGAAGGAAAATAGCCTCCAAGATTAGTAATAATGGAGTAGATGCTTATTTCAGGGTAGCCCATGGCACTTTCCAGGACATTCCATGGGCCTCTGTGAGTAGAAGCCCTAATTTTGCTGTTGGTATCTGTCAGTGGCTTTTCCTGCCTCTGCCATGCAGCGTGTGGAAACTTCTGAGTCTTGCTTCCTCTGGGCTAGGTTCTATGAGCAGAACTGGGCCTGGACTACCTCTGCCTCTGTCTGCTTTCCCAGCACTGAGTGGAAGATACTAGAAGGCTGGTCTTTAGACACCTGCTTGGGTCATGAATGAAGGGATGAGAGATGGGAGGGAGGGCCAGCCTAAGCTCCCTTGTGGATTTCCACTTCTGACTGGAACCTTCTAGAAGTGCTGGAACCTTAGGTGGAAGTGCTGGTTGCCCCTGGTTACTTGATGGATGTCCAGACCAGTCTGAAAAGTGGTTCGTGGCAAGTGATCTTGGCATCTCTTGGTGTTTGCATAAGGGCTGCCAAATCCCTTTGGTGCTTCATTATCATGTCAAGCCCCGGGCATCAGGTGGCCTCAGGGGTTTCTCTTGGAGGTGCTGGGTGAGCCCGGGGACTGGTGCAGCGTGGCCCAGATCATGAGACTTGTCCCCTGCTACCTCCTCGGGAACTCACAACAGGCTCCTTCCCTGACACTACAGAACCCAGTGGCGTAGCTCTATGTGACCTTGCTGCTGTGAGGTTGTACAGAGTCGGGCTGCAGATATCTCACCAGGCCTGAGTGCCCTCCACTCAGAACCGTCTATCTGCTCAGCTATGAGTTTTTTCCCATCTGTCTCCTCTGCTGGTGGAGGTCTGGGGCTAGGGCTGGAGAATTAGAGCCCATTCACGAAAAGTACCTTCCCATGCCCAAGCCCTCATCTCAAAGGGGGAGGCTGGTGGCCAGGGGGCAGAAGGACGGTGGGCATTGCCTGAGTCCCGTGAGACTTTGAATATCTTTAATACAAATTCCCCTGGTGCATCAGAATAGGGATGAGTGGTCCTAGGCCACCTGGGGTCAGCTCATGCAGGGGTGATGGCACCCCTTCCCAGCTCAGCTGGCTGCTCAAGCCCCCAAGTGTGGGCTGGTCCCTGGGCTGGTCCGCGCCCCACTGCTGTCTCTGCTCTGCACGCCTCCCCTCCCCACACCAGACCTCCCTCGGGGAGCCCTGCGGACCCGAGGCTCCGGCAGCATGGGGGCCAGTGAATCCCGTCAGCAAATGGGCAAATAGTGACCCTGCGAGTGCCATGACGTCTGTGAGTTTGATAAAGCCCACGTATACGCATCGTGCTGGCGACATGAACTCTGTTGAAGGCAGGAGACTGGATGTGCACATTTGGCTTCTCTCCCTGCTCAAATCCACTCCAAAGCAATGAGCTGGCGGATGAATAGACTCGAACCCACAGGCTACTTGAGATGAGGGGAAACAGCACGTGGCAGAAGCTGGAGGGCAGGGGTGGCAGGGACGCTTTTGCAAACCGGAGGGAGCTGCTGTGGGGCCCACTGGGGAAACCAGGGGCCGCCCTGTCCCTGATGGAGTTTTTCCAAGGACCCCAGAATGAGGGACCCCAGCTCTGCATAGCGTCAGTGACGAGACAGAGCAAAGTCTGTTGGAGGACGAAGGGTGTCTGCAGAGGCCTGCAGGGGCCATTCCTGCAGGCGCTGAGAAAGACGGGGGCAGAGACCCCGAGAGGCGACCAGGGGACATTATCTAAAAAGAGGGAGCAGCTGAAGTTCTGGGTAGGAGACAGGAGCCCCCCTTCCTTCTCAGCAGCACCCCAGAGCTCTGACCTACCCTGTAGTGGAAGTTTATACGCCTCTTCTTTGAGGGCCCTGAAGACAAGGTTGGACACCCCAAGATGGATGCCCCAAGAGAACTTTCCAGCCAGATGACCCAGAACGGTACTTCTAGAAGCTCTCAGAGCCTGGTTCTGCCAGGGAGCACACAGCCCCGGCACGGGAGAGCCAGAGGACAGTGGTTGATGACAAAGGGCCTGGCGAAAAAGCAGACACTGTCGCCGCCAGCACTGTGCCCCCGCGCCTGCCTGCTGAGTCCCCTGGGCGTGCACCTGCTCCCGAGGGCAGATGTGTGCAGAGGGACGCAGTGAGGCCTTTGGAGCACCCAGCAGGGATGCCCCTCCAGGCCCACATGGGTGCGTCTCTAAACAGCTACTGCGGCGAAAGTTTCCTGTTTGCTTCTAATTTTATAAATCTCACCCCCTGCCATGGACACCAGAGCGGGCTCCCTGTCAATCTTTTCCCTGTGCATATGTATGTTTTTCTTTTAAACCCTGCGAGGATCGTAATGGACTTATCATCACAGAAACACTCTCAATTAGTAGCATCATTAATACTTTCCAGTGCCATGAAATAGTCTTCTAGAATTCGTTTGTTTTTTTTTTTAATACCAGCATGTCATTCTATGATACGAACGTGCTGGGAGACACTTTTACACACTTTTTCAAAATTGCTTTAGGTAATACAGGCTTGATACGGAACACTTGAAGAACATAGCCCAGTACAAAAAGAAAAATAAAGTTGTTCCTCGGCCGATAGCCAGAGATGATGGCTAACAGTTTCCTATAGATAAATATGCTAAAGACGCTTAGGAAGAAATGAACACACATAGCAGTTTTCAAAGGTTCTAGACACCATTGTAGACATTGCGGCATAGCCTCCAATAGTCAATATATCACAGACATCTCCCCTTGAAGATACACTGTCTTTCACATGGCTTTAATGGCTGCATGGAGTCTCGTGTCACAAGTGGACATTCTTCAGTCCTGGTGCAGCATAGGTGATGAAATTGAGTCCAAATTTTCATGATTATCAATTATCCCATTATAAACATTGAATCTGGGCCTCCCTGGTGGCGCAAGGGGTTAAGTCTCAGTGCTATCAAGCTATTGCCAGCCACTGCAGCACAAGTTCGATCCCTGGCCAGGGAGCTGACCCACATGGCACAGCAGACCTCTCCTGTCTCCCCGCTGCTCCCCTCAGAGTGGATTTCAGTAGATTCGCCTGTTCTGCTCCCCACTCTGTCTCTGGTGAATCCTCTCACTCTCGCACTGCTGGCCTACACCCCAGCTCTTGTATGCATAAATAAATAAAATAAATCTTTAAAAAGTAAACATTGAGTCGCTTTCTCATCATGTTTCTAATCAAATGAATTACTAGAAGGTGAAGTCTTTTAGAAAAAAGGTATTAGTTTTCTGTGACTGCTCTGACAAATTCTCATAAGCTCGCTGCTTTGAAACAACAGACTTATGCTATTCTGGTTCTGGAGGTGTGAGGTCTTAAATAGGTCTCACTGGACTGAAAGCGGTGGTGGCGGTGTGTTCTCTCCGGAGGCTTTAGAGGAGGAGCCTTTCTTGCCTTCTCCAGTTTCTGGGAGCTGCCTGCATTCTTTGGCTGACGGCCCCTCCCTGATTGTCAGAGCCTTTGTGTGGGTTCTGATGGTCTCACCACCGAACCTTCTTTCTCCTTCTTCCACCTGAAGGACCCTGGAGCCGCACTGGACCCACCAGAGAGACCAATGCAGGGTGATCGCCTGGTCTGAAAGTCAGGAGATTCTAATTACCGTAATTCTATCTGTTGCCGTAATTACTCCCTGTCCTATAACACAGTCACATGTTCTGGTGACTAGAACATGAGCACTTTGGGATGCTATTATGCTGTCGACCACCGGCATGAACAGAAAACTTCAAGTTTTAGTAAAATTGGCCTCCAAAAGTGGTGTGACTGCTTCCTGCCTCCCCAGCAGAACATCTAATGGTCTCCCCAGAGGTACTAACATTGAGTGTTATCATAGAAAACAAATTGCCAATTTGAATAACTGGAGTGTGCCTCTAATTGTTTCGTTAATTTTCATTTCTTTGATTACATGATAAGTAGATTCCCCCCCCCCCAAAGATTATTGGTCATTTAGATTTCACCTTTTTATAAATTCCTGTTCGTGTCCTTCACTCAACTTTCTATTGGGGGCATTATCTTAGCTCTTTTTATATTAAAGTTGTTAATTCTTCCTATCTACCATCAAGGACATTTTGTCCTGGATGGAGACTTATTCTTTAATCTCATTCTTGTGTTTGATATCCAGCATCTTACAATTTTTTCTGTGTAGATTATATCAGTATTTCCTCTATGACTTCTTCCTCAGCTTTATGACTAGTAACAGTTAATAAGATTTTCTTGCTCTGGTTCCACAAATATTTACCCGTGTTTCTCTGGTTTGCATTTGTACATTTAACTCCTTCAGTCATTTAGAGTCTATTCCAGTTGCTGTGAAGCGTGTCGCCCACTTAGCTTTTTCCACGGCCTTCTAGATGACGCTGTCACAATTTGAGCAAGACCGCCTGGTCGTTTTTCTTTCTCAGTCAAAACGGTGGGGTTTCTGCTGCCAAGATTGTGTTGCTCCTTCAACACCGGTGTTTTTGTCCTCCCTTCCAGGCTCAGGGGTGTGATCCACGTGGTGGACTCGGGCCAAGCCTTCCGGACTCTGCTCTGGTTTCAGCGTCATGGCCCCAGGCTGCCCCGAAACATCGAGCTTGCTGGGCCCTACCTTGGGCTGATGTCCAGTGCCCTGTGGGACTGTGTGAGGGGCCAACCCTGCCTGTGCAGGCCTGGTCTTGGGGGAGCACTTCCACCTAGGACGGACCAAGCACACGGGGAGATGCTGTTTCCCTGGTCTCAGCCACATTGGGTTTCCACATCCATGCTGTTCCATGTGGGGCATGGTGGGACCAGGGAGGAGTGAGAGAGATCAGGGAGGAGGGAGAGAGACCAAGGAGGAGGGAGAGAGACCAGGGAGAAGGGAGAGAGGCCAGGAAGGAGCGAGAAAGGCCAGGGAGGAGGGAGAGAGGTCACGGAGGAGGGACAGAGGCCAGGGAGGAGGGAGAGGGATCAGGGAG
>PVIJ01021558.1:0-18239 GCA_004024925.1 Scalopus aquaticus | reverse complement strand
GGTGGTGGGAGGGGACATGAAGACGTGATGATGTCGGTAGCTAATGACCGGGCAGCCTCGCTGGGCACCGCCTGGTGCTGAGCTCTCCCCGCGCATCATCTCAGCCCTCCCGAGGCAGACATGCCGCTGCCCCCACTAGAGGCGGAGGCACGGAGCGGTCAGGAAGTCCTCCCAGTGTCGAGGAGCCAGTGCTGAGGACTAAAGAGCTTTGAAATATTTCATCCTTTTGGAAGAAAATAAAAAACAAAAACCAAGAATGTCCTTCTAAGGATTCCTGGGACTGATATGAGAACCCTTGCCGGGGTGGAGTGGGCAGAGTGGGCAGGGAAACCCCAAGAGGGCGCACAGGTGACCAGAAGAACAGGGGCGCTGGGGCAGTGAGAGGCGGAGGCCCAGGAGCCGGCTCAGACGCAGCGGCCACAGACCAGGCGCCGGAGGAGCCAACGGGCAGGACTCAGCCTCTGTCAGACGTGTGCTGCGCCCGGCTGCTCACAGCGCCCAGCCGGCAGCGGGGCTGCTAACAAGGCGGCGGCCTCGCGAGGCCTCTGCGGCGCGATGGCCGGGCGGGTGATCGCATCCGGCGCCGCTCGCCGCCACACCTCAGCGCATTAAGAGCGCCTGACGGGGCCCAGCTGGAAAACTTTACACCCACACACATGGCGACCGCCCCACCGCTCCGAGTGGCCTTCCACACCCCTCAGCAGGGAGCTGGGCCGACGTCCCGAGAGGACGGAAGCACCTGACAGTGGTCTGCACCCTCGCTGCTGAAAGCCAGTCGCCACACGCGTCCGGTCAACAGCAGGACCATGATTTGGAAATTACCCCCGTCCCCACTCCGTCTATTTCAGAGACTTCAAATTGATCTGTCTAATCTCTTATCTGTAGCTATGAAATTGTATTTCCTTCTTAATAGGCCTACAAATGTTATAGATGAGCGGCGCGGGCGCGGGCGAGGCGGCAGGCATACTAAAGAGGGGCATTAGCTCCGCGCGCCCGCGGCCTCAGCCGCCAGGCCCCTGTGCCTGGAATCTCAATGAGCCCGGCTCCGCCAGCTGGCCCAAGGGCCGGGACACACAGACACCGGGCCAGGCGGGGCAAGGCGGGGCGCCCCTCCCCGGCTCCTGCCCGGGGGAACCTTCCCTTTGCGCTCTGCCCTCCCACACTCGCTCCCCCAGGCCACCGACGCCTCCTTCCCCAGTGGCCCTGCCCTGCTGGCTCCCCCTCCCACCGTCTACGTTGTCCTTCTGCAGCTTCCTGACCCTGCGACCCCACTTTACCCCCAGAGGGCCCCAGCAGCCCTGAATCATAGGCCCCTGGGCCCCGTGGCTCTACTCCGTGGCGCGGGGGCACCCAAAGGCCATCTCCGCGTTCTAACGCCCAAATGGGTGAATGCGAACTTGCTTGGAGAAAAGGGTTTGGCAGGTGTGATGAAGCTCCTCTGGACATGAGCTCCTCTTGCATTAGGATGAGCCCAAAATCCAAGGACAAGTGTAAGAAACAGGCAGAGGGAGATTCAAGACGCAGAGAGAGGGAAGAAGGTGATGTCAAGAGGAGCAGATCTGGGGTGTCGCAGCTGCAAGCCAGGGAGCACCAGGGAATACTAGGGAGCACTGGGGAACATCGGGGAGCACTGGGGAACATCGGGGAGCACTGGGGAACATCGGGAGCACTGTGGAACATCAGGGAGCACCAGGGAATGCTGGGGAACTCCAGAGAGCACCAGGGAACGCCGGGGAGCACCGGGGAGCACCGAACATGGGGCAACAGTGGGGAATACCACCTGGAGGACAGCCCGGATGGCAAGGACAGCCTGCAGCCCTCAGAAGACGAAGCAGCAGGCTCTCCCTGAGCGCCTCCAGAGGCTCCAGAGGGCGTGTGGGCCGAGACCCTGCCCGTGGTCAGGAGCCCAAGGCCCCCGAGACCGGTGGGTCCAACTTTCCCTTTGACAAGCCCTTGCCTGCGGGTGCACCCCAGCAGCCAGCTCACACACGTTCATCACCAGCTGACACGCTGGCGGGGTCTCCCCTGTGTCCGGGCCTCCGCGGCAGGGGCCTCGGGGGCAACCCAGGCGCCACTCTGGATGCCAGCGCCCCGCTGGCCCCAGCCGTGGGTGGGAAGAACGACGAGAGTCGTGCAAGAGAAACACGGATCCAGCACCGAGGGCGCGGCGGGCAGGGCAGGGCGGTCGGCATGTGGCCGGGGCCTGCAGGGCCCGCCAGAAGCCCCCAGCTGAGCACGGCCACGTGACCTGCCAGCGCCGCCTCTGCCCCATTGCAGAGGCACCCGGCTGGCACCGAAGTCGCTGGCACCCCACAGCCCCGGCTGTCAGATGTCATCTCATTTACTGGCTGGTCGCTCTTCATCATGCTCTGCTCCGGTCTGGTCCCCAGCGCTCGGAGGCGGTCGCCAGCCGCAGCCCCCCCACTGCCAGAGGCCGCCCCCCGGGGCCTGCAGCACCCACGTGGGGCGCAGCCGTGTGCGAGCCAGGAGCCTGCGGCTGGAAGGCGAGTGGCGGCACCAGCTTCTCAGCCCCCGCTTTTCAGGGGTCCGTGGATGGGCTGGTCCTTCCAGGGGTAACTCAAGGGAGAGTCCGGAGCGGGCTAAAAAATGAAAGTTTGCTGCTGAAGAGTCGATCGGATCGGAGCAGGCACCAGGGCGGAGGCCTGCACGGCACCTGCGAGCAAAAGGCGGGTGGGCGGGGCAGGGCGGGCGCCGGCGCGGGAGAGAGATGCGGACTTCTCCCAGGCTGGAGGAGGGGAGTCCACTGATGAGCCAGGAGGGTCTTGAGGGAGGGCCACGCGGCAAAGGGAGCGCAGGCAGAGATGACGGAGGGAACCTGGTCGAATCTCAGAGGGTGAGAGCAAGGGGTCAGCTTCGAGCGGTCAGGATGCAGCGGTCCAGGCTCTGGTCCAGTGACGATGGAGACTGGGGACAATTCAAGGAAGGACATGAGCAGGGGGTAGAGGGGAGCCGGGAGGGTCCACTTTGACACACTAGCCTCGAGCTTGGCAGGATCTCTGCTTCCAGAACATTCCAAAACATTCCAGAACATTCAGGAAAGGAGCTGAGGAAAGCTGGAGCTCCAGACACTGATTTCAGTGCCACCCTCATGTAGCAAAGAGATGTGGGGCTCAGAGGAGCCCCCTGGACCCTCCTTATTTAAAACGGGGAAAGAGCAGGAAAGCTTGGGCTGCAGGGAGTGGGAAAAGCAGCTGAGACTGGGCTCTTTACCCACAAATGGGAGCTGGAGGTGCCGGCCCGGCCGCCTGCCGGGCCCGAGTCTCTGGTCCCCGAGGGAAGCGTCTGCCTTAGGCTCCGGGTCGCGTCCCGGGCACGGGGGGCGGGGGGTGTGGTGACGCCCGTGGCCTCTCTCTGCTTGATGGGGAGCCCCCGGGGGTGTTGCGGGGCTCCCAGCCCCACTGGTCGCCAAGTCCCACCCGGGCACCGCAGCTGCATTAAGGCCGCCACGGGGCGCTAGAGCAGGAGGGACAGCGCTGACCACCGAGCGCCCCGGAAGCCAGAGGAAGGCGCTTCGGAAGGGCGGGGCTGGGCGCGACACTCAGATGCAGAAGCTCGGAGGGCGGAGGGGAGCTGGGGCGCTGAGTCTGCTCCGGCGGGAGGGGGTGGGAAACAGGCGAGGTGGGCACAAGCCCAGCACGTGGCGGGGACCGCGGCATCCTGGGGAGGACCAAGGGCCGTGCCGACAGCGCGCCGGGCGGCCGCTCTGCCCCCACTGCTCTCGGCGCGGCTCCCCGCACTGGAAGCTGCTCTCGCCACGCACACGCACCGGCCATGCTGGTCTCGGCGAGTGGCTCCGTATCATCGCGGCTGGCACCTCTCTGCTCCAGAACGTCCGCCTCTGGTCAGTCCGCGTTTCCTGATACTGATACACTGTGAAAGCACACTGCGCCCGCGTGTGCAGAGTCACTTTCATCCTTTACTTGCAGGGCCTGCTTCTCTGGCTGAGCGCGCTTCCGGGACAGCACGCGGCCGCTTTCTTGATGGCCTGGTCCGCTCTGCTTGAAGCAGGAGCGGGGTCATTTCCATTTCCTCAGGTCTGGTTGCAGATGGGTTCTGCTCCCTCGCCCGGCGTCCAGCTTCTGGCTTTTATTTATTTGTTCTTTCTCTTCCTCGTTCTTGCCTCTTTGAGTAAAGCACACACTTTGCAGCATCGACAGTATTTACGCACCAGGGCTCAATGTCACCCTTTTGTGTTACGCTGGGCTCCCAGCCCCCGCGGCCCTGCCGGCATTGCTGTCCATATTTTGCTCGTGCGCGTGTTCCAGTAATCCCTGAGCCATCTTACTATAAAATTAGAAAATGCAGCAGCCTTTGAAAAATCGAACAGAACATGTATTTACTAAACAAGGAAAAGCATCAAGAACAGACCCAGCTGGTGTTCTTCCCGCCGCCCTGCCTTCCTGGAGTTATCTGGGATCTTCTCCCCGTGGCTTGAAGGACTTTTTTTTCCGTCTGTTCCTACAGCGCCGGCCTGTCGGGAACACACTGTGTCAGCTCCGTCTCCTGGAACGAGCCTGGAGTGAGCTGTCGTGTTTGAAGGCTGCTCTCTGGGCAGAGCTCGAGCTGCCGCGTCCTGCCTCGTGACTGGCTTTCCCCGCGCCGGGGACACGGCCGCCTCGCCTTCAGCCTGCGGAGTTCCGCGGAGAACCGTCGCCGGGTCACGCTGTACCCTTTCTTTCATGCTCTTTCTTATTGCTTTCTTGAAATCGAGTACCTGATGGCATGTGCTCTGCTGTGCAAAGTGGGGTGACGGAAGTGCACTTGCGTGGGAATCGGCCTGCGCCCCTCGTTTCTCCTCTGGGGCCCGGCGGTACACGGCGCAAACCCAAGCTCTGAAACTGCCCGGCTGGCCCCGCGCCACCTGCCTCGGTTTCCCCCGAGCTGCTTCCTCCTCGCCGTCCTGCCGAGCCCTTGCCCCGCTCCAGATGCTGGGACCTGCTTTTGGCCAAAGGGGTGTTAGGAAAAGAAACAGACCCAAGCTGGAGTCCCTCGTCCTCAACCCCGAACCGAGACCCCCGGCTGCCCCTGACTGCAGCTTCAGGCTCTGCCCGGAGCGGGGGCCTCTGCTGTCGGTTGTTTTTTTTCTTCTTCTGTATGTCGGTCTGCAGAGGCAGGAAACAGCCGGAGCACAGATTCTCCATGGAGCTGCGCAGACAGGTCTAAAGGGAGGGAGCCCTGGCGGCTTTGGCAGGCTTTTATGCATCTTCTGTAACAAGCCAACTATGCACGAGGCAGGCAGGGTGCCCAGGGGGCCAGGGGGCTGGCAGGCCCCCTGCAAATCTTCAGCTTTCGGGGCTCTCTGCTGCTGCCGCTCCTGCCATGTGCTCTCGCGCTGCCGCCATGCTCTTGTCCCACGCTCTCTGCGTCTCTCCCTTGCTCACGGGCATGCTACGCCACACCACGCTACGCCACGCCACGCCACGCCGCGCCTCAGGCACCGCCGCTAGGCACGCGTGCAGGCCTGTAGAGGCCCATCACCGAGGGGGTAGGCGGAAAGCACTGCCAACTCTTCCGCCTGCCCTACACGGTCTTTCTGCCTGGTTTACTGTACGGCATCTACTTGGTTTTAAAGAATTTTCTCTTTTACCCGCTATTTTTGCAGGGTGCAAAGGCTGCAGGGCTGAACGCATCCCGTCGAGGGAGCATCTGTTCCCAGCTCCGGGCTAGGCGAGTAGGGCAGGTGGGCCCCAGAACGCGGCGGCAGGGCACCGACGGGCAGGGCACCGAGCACCGAGCGGTCCGCGGAGCCGCCGCCCTCGGGCTTGGGTGCCGCTTCCGCCCACCCAGGAGGGGCAGCCCGGAGGGAGCTCTTGGCCCAGCTTCCGTTTCCATAGTCAAATGTTTACGGTTCCCTCCTGCCCTTTCTGCTCCCTCTCCCCTCTCACCTCTGTTTGAGCACAAGGTGTTCAAACATCTGCACGCCCTGCTGGGGACACACAGTGCCCGTTCTGTTGGTGTAACATTTCGGAGAATGCAGGGGACATTTGTGTCTATTTGCCCAGCGGAATATCGATTTCCTCTTGAAATGAAATGTCACATCCGTGCAATTCAAGGCGCAGGGGAGGGAGGGCGACCTGGACCCGCCTGTCCTGGGGCAGGTCTCAGGCGGCCCAGCCCTGAGGGGACCCCGGCTCCGGGGCCGCCCTCCCCCTCCAGGGCAGCCCCGGGCTGCTTGGGGGCCCTAAAAGGACGCGGAGCAGGCGTGTTGTCGGGACCTGCTGGCTGGGGCTGCTAGACAGGGCGCCGACGGGGCAGCAGGGGCCCCGGATGGCCGGGGGTGACAGCCCTCCCGCAGCGGGGGACAGCGGCAGCCTCCCCTGCTCAGCCGCGCAGCACCCGCCGGCCCCAGCGAGGACGCAGCCCGGGGCGAGGAGAAAGCTGCTTCTCCAGGGCGGCTGAAGCCTGTGGTGGCTGGGAGGAGGCCGGAGCCTGCCCGCAAGGCCCGGCCAGGGAGCGCACAGCCCCTGCCCGCTCCCTCCCACGCGGCTGCGACGACTGTGCCACGTGAGCTGACCCGGCCAGCTCCGCGTCTGCACCGCCAGGCCGGTGCAGTGGCCCCCACGCCGGGGACCCCACCCAGGCTCTCGCGTGTCCTCGCTGGTTCTTGGTGAGGGGCTGCACCCGGCATGGAGCCGGACACCCCCACGCGAGAGCCCGACAGAGGCCAGGGCTGCCCCTGGGGCGGTGCCTGGACATGGAACAGGCGACAACGCAGCTGCCTCGGGCGGTCAGCGCCAGCAGGGAGCCAGTGGGGAGCCGGGAGAGGTGCGTCCGGCGGGATCCCATCTGCAAGCAGAGTCCACACGGCGTCAGGGGCCCGGTGGGTCCCAGAGTATGGAGGGCAGACTTGAGAGCCAAGGGGGCGAGAGCAGGACCTGCCTGCCGGCCCGACGGGTCTCAGAAGCAGGGTCTGCTCCTGCCGAGACCACCCCGGGCTCGCGGTCACAGCCCCGGACACAGGGGAGGCCGCCCCGCGTCTGCAGCGGCCTCTGTGCCGGCGTTCCCGGCTAGTACCATCAGCCCCGCCCACCTGGGGCGGGGGAGCTCCTGCTGAAGAACCGCAGGTTTTTGAGATCCCCAGGGGCTTGTTTAAAGACCAAAGGCAGCGGCGGTGGGGGTGATGGTGGAGGTGGAGGTGATGGTGGCAGAGGAGGTGATGGTGGCGGAGGAGGTGGGGGCAGCAGAGGTGTGATGATGTCGCTATAACCCCAGTGACGGCAGTCGTTTGTCGCCTGTCCCCTGCTGGATAACAGTTTCCCCGTCCCAGAAATCCCTCTGGAAGCGCTTCCCTCTCCAGCTGCCCCTCCTGCGCCCCCATTCACCTCCAGCATCCAGCTTTGGGGACACCGTGCCAGGCGTGTGCCAGGAGCGCCCAAGGAAAGGCTGAGGTAATAGCTGGCCTCGGAGCTGCAGGCAAAAGCGATCGCCCTGAGAGAACGGGGGCGAGCGCGGTGCCCTCCCCGTGGAGCGTGCGGCGGG
Source organism: Scalopus aquaticus (assembly GCA_004024925.1). Classification (NCBI taxonomy): domain Eukaryota; kingdom Metazoa; phylum Chordata; class Mammalia; order Eulipotyphla; family Talpidae; genus Scalopus; species Scalopus aquaticus. The sequence goes on along the minus strand of PVIJ01021558.1, from coordinate 10,739 downwards.
GGCAGCCTGAGGCCCAGGGAGTCAGGCCAGGGTGACACGCCGGGCCGGGCTGCCTCCCTGCTCCCCTCACAAGGCACTCGAGAGAGCCTGCGCCCCTCCTGGCTCGCGGACGAGAGGCCACGGCCCTCGCAGACCTGCTCAGCGCAGGCCCCCCCCCGGCCCCCCGCAGCCTCCGCGAGGCGAGCCCCCACCCGGCCCAGGCGCACTCACAGCCCTGCGTCCTGGCGGCCCCTGACAGACAGCGCCGCGGAGCGCGGGGAGACGAGGGGCCAAGACGTTATCCTTGGCGCCGTCCGAGACGGGCGCGGGGCCAGCCGCTGAGCCAGCACCCGCCCGCCGCGGCCGGGTCATGAGGCTGAGAAACCACTCCGCGCGGTCGAGGCCTCCGAGGGCCTGGCGGCCAGAGATGGGTGTCCGAGGGCCCGTCCCCGCGCCCCTCCGCTTCACACACCGTCGCCGCCGAGATGGGAACCAGCGTCAGGACAGGCGGAACCGCACGGGGAGACGGCGGGTGGGGGCGCCCCGGTGGGTGCTGAAACGGCGAGACAGCAGGCGGGGTGCGGGGTGCGGGGCGCAGCCAGGGACAGCTCGGGGCTCTCCCGGGTCCTGTTCACTCAGGCTGCGGGGTGCGCCCCACGCCCGACGCGGGCCGGCGCTGACCACTCCTGCTTCCGCCACGCTGGTTTTCCGCTTGAGGAAACCGAGGCCCGACGTGAGCTGTGCCTGTGCCAGCGGAGGGGCGGCCCGGGGCAGGCGGGTGCCAGGCTGACGCCTCCGCGTGCGCCACGGACACGCGCGTGTGCTCGCCGCGCGTCCAGAGCGCCTGGCTGCGGCGTGCCCGCGCGCTCGTTTCCCCCGGAACCAGCTCAGAGCCAGGGTCCTGCATGGTTTCACGGCTCGGCAGCTGAATCGGAGCTACTTTCATAACGAGGGTATTTAAACAGGCGTCAATACAAAGCTCGGGCACGCCGCTGCGCTGCCGTCTCCTCCGCAACTACAGGGCCAAGGCCCGGACGCAAACCCGAAAGCCAATAAAATTCAAAGGACGTGACCGAGGGGACGGCCGCCCCCGACGCCGCCCCAGCCCAAAGAGCGTCTGCGCGGCGAGTCGAGCGCCCTGGAATTCGCCGTCTCGCTTTCCTCCTTCCCCGTGAACTCGCTTCTAACCGCGGATCCCCACTTCGCGGCCAGTGAATTCAGACGGAGCCACGCGAGGGGAGCCACGCGACAGGAGCCACGCGGTGGCGACATGGAGCAGCCGCCCCTGAGGGCCGACACCGACCCCTGCGTGGACGCCAGCTCGCGCGGCTGCCCCAGACGGGTCGGGCAGGCCCCTGAGGCCCAGGTGTCTGTGAGGGCAGCAACTTTCAGCCCCCGGGGCTGTGGGTGCCCGTCGGGCTGTCTCCTCCGCTTTTGTGCTCTTCTTGGGGCGCTCAGTGAAGGCACCCCTCCCCTGGGCACCACACGAAGGGCAACAAGCGGACACAGAGATGGAGCCCCTGCCCACCGGGTGAGGGTCAGCCCCGGACGCGACAGCTCCCGCCGCGCCAGCTTAGGCTGGAACAGACAAGCCCACCCCGCACCCCGAGTCCGAGCGCCCCGCCAGCGAGGGCTGCGCAGCTGGGAACCCCTCGGCGCGCCCAGACCCCGGTCAGCGTCAGAGTGGGAGGGAGCCGTGGGGCTGAGCGGAGGAGGCTGCCGGCCTGTCCCCGTCTGTCTTACGGCGATGTGGCTCCAACTGGAACTGAGTGGACTCCGGGGGGCTCCGGGTCGCTCAGCACCGGGGTGGGAGACGCCGTGTCTGCCGACGGGACCGCAGCTCATCCCCCAGTGCCGGGAACGGCCCGTCTGTGGCCCCGATGACAAACGGGGTGGGGGCGTGGGCCCCACAGGCTGCGAGGCGGCGCCCCGACCAGGCTGCCCGGCAGGGAAGTGGCCGGCCCAGAGGCGGGACCAGATCAGGCGCCTGCGGCAGGCCCCCGAGGAGTCATCTTTGGCGCGTCCCGGCTCCCCAGGCGGGTGCTCATTCCGCCTCCGCCAAGGACACGGCTGTGCCGGCCTCGGCTCCCCACTCAGCCCGGCCGGAGGCCCCAGGGCGTGAACTGGGGCGAGGCAGCACGCACACGCAGGACCCTGCGGGGCTGGTGGCCCTCGGCCGGCCGCGGCCTCCTCCGGGAGGGGCCGGCTCGTCCTGCAGCTGCTGGGCTGCGGGGGCAGCAGGGACCCCAGGGCTGGGCCGGCAGAGCCGCCCAGCGCAAAGCAAGCCGCAAAGAGCAGAGTAAGCATTTCTGTGACCACCCGGGCTAATTAGCTCCGCGCGACACCCCAGCCAAGCGCGGCTGGAGGACGAGTGAGTCACTCAGAGCCTCCCGCCAGCAGGCGCGGGCAGCGGGTCGAGGCCGGGCCGCCCAGAGAGCGAGCCGCCTGCGGGCCCACGGCAGCGGCCAGGCCGAGACAGGCTCAGGCCTCAAGCTCACCCCGGCAGCGGCCAGGGGCGGTCAGCATCCCGGGAACCAGGGAGAAGCCCGTGGCTACAGCTGCTCCCGCCTCCCACCCCAGGAAGGGGGCGCAGGGCAGCAGGAGGCCGCCCGAGATGCTCCCAGGGCGGGTCTGCCGCAGCACCTGGTCTCCCGAAGGCCTCATGGTTTGGGGGGCGGGGGTTTCCAGGGTGCTCCCACGCAGAGAGCCCCTGGGGATCTCGTCAGCTGGGATGGCCCCACCTGCCACCGCCGGGCGGCTCAGACCCCAGCCCACCCCACGACCCCCGGGAAAGGGGGAGCCGCTGGCAGCAGAGACGCCCTGGGTGCATCTGGGGTCGAGGCTGGGGCGGCAGCTGAAGCGCAGGGGCAGGTGTGCGCGGGAGCAGCTCAACCCCCACGGCCCGGACGCCGCGGTGGGGGCCGGCCCTCCCCAGGGGCCGTGTCCTGGAGTCTCCGTCCGAGGACATGTCTGAGGCTGCGCTGAAGCCGAGCGCACGGCTGTTGGGACGGGCGGGCCTCCGAGCGTCGTCTCTGCACCCTGAGCCTGGGCATGGCCCGGAGCCCCGCCGCGGGGCGTCTCCGGGGGCGCCCCCCGCCCCGCCTGAATCCAGGGAGGCCTGGGGTCTGCGAGCTCTCCCCCTGGGTCTGCGCGGCCCCGCCTTCCACACAGCCAGGCGAACCTCCCAGGAAAGGCAGCAGCTCGAAAGCCAGAGCCGGAAACCAGGGGCCGCGGGACGCAGTGCAGGAGGAAGCGAGGGGAGCGGCTGCGTGGGGGTCCACGGCGCGGGGCAGCAGGCGGCGAGCTGCGAAGGACAGGACGGCCTTCAGGAGGGGCACGTCCACGAAGGCGCTCAGAAACCACAGCGCGCTGGGAAACATTCAAGTTGGGTAGGCGGAGAGGAAAAGAAGTTAAGGAAATTTTCTGGAGCGTCGAACACGGAGAAAATGAGAGGTGAGACCTGGAGCCTGCTGCCTGGGGAAGGAAACGCCAGAGACGGAACACGCACGCACACGCATGCACACGCGTGCACACACGCGCACACACGCGCACACACGTGCTGAGGGAAGAACATTTTCCAGAAAAAGGGTGTTTCCAGGCTGAAGGGCTCTGCAGCTGCTAAACGCCGGCCCAGTAATGACCCAGACCGGCCGCGGCCTGGGGCCAGGACCCCAGAGCATGGGGAGGAAGAGACGGCGAGAAAAACGCTCAGAAGAGGACGCACGCGGACTCGGGGCGCTGGGGGCCCAGGGTGCCAGAGAACCCCTCACATCCCAAGGGAAAGCCCCACCTGCCTCGCGCCCAGCAGGCTCGGGGGAGCGGGGCGGAGGGATTTCAGGCCTCCGGGGAGGAGCACACGCCTGTCGGCAGGGAGCGGCAGCCAGCCAGGGCCGAGTCCCGAGCGCACACGCTCCGCGCCAGGACGGGCGGCCCCGGGCAGCGGGCACTGAAGAGCGGGAAGCTCGGGCCGGCCCTGCCCAGAGGGCTGAGTGCCGCCCGACACCCGGGCCGCAGCGCTGGTCCTGCGCGCCAGCGGCCTGGGACGGCTGGGGCACGGCGGTGAGGCGCACGCGCTGCCGTGCGTTCTAGGGGCACGCTGGGCCGGACGGGGGCGCGCGGAGGCTCAGCGGGAGTAATAATTCCACGGTCACAACATCGATGCAACCAAGGAAGCTGGGGGCGGGCGTGCAGCGAAGTTTACGGCGGAAGCATGACTCTCGGGGGCCCGCGGGGGAGCCCCTGAAATGAGAAGGGAAAGAGCCAGAGATGCCGGCGGCCAGCATCGCGGCCGGCACGGGGCAGCAGCGCGGGGGCGGGCTGGCGGGCGCCCCCAGGGCCTGCCGGCTCCGTCCTGACCGCGGGCAGCGGCCAGGCCTAGGAAAGCGGCGCTCAGAGGCGGACGGTGAGAAAGGGGGCCAGTGGCCCTGCGCTGGGCAGCAGCGGGTGAGGCGATGGGGCGGCCTGTGTCTCGCCGCGAACTCTGACTTTGCCCCTTCCGTTCGGGGCTCCCCGGCCCCCTTTGCCCCTTTACTGCAGCCCCCAGCAGGGGCTTTAGACGTGGGGCAAGCACTTGGGGTTCAGAGGCCCCGCTTTGGGCCGGCCCTGTCTGGCCGGGCACTGCCACAAGGGGCTGGAGACTGGGGTTTCCCCGGAAACTGTTTTCTTTCTCATACACACTCACCGCAGCAAAGCTCTTTTCACTGACGACCTTATGCCAAGAGCAGGTTTTGTCGTGATGCGGTAGACGGCGGACCCCACTTAGAGCAGGCAGGTTTGGGGGCCCGGGGCCTAGGTCAGGTCGGCGCAGCTGCTGTTTTTTCCTGTTTGTTCGACTTTTTACCGAGCTCTGTGTTCACCACTGTGTGGGGGTCAGAGGAACAGCACCCCGCCTCTCCCCGGCCCACAGCACCTGCACGGCCCTTCTTTACGCAAAGTCGGGGGTCAAATGTGGGGGGACGGGCGCTCCCCACTGGGGCCGGCTATGTGAGGGGCAGCGGCCGCAGTGCAGGTGGCAGCACCCCTCCCTCGCACTCCGCCCAGCCGTTTGCTTTTGCCTTCTCTCAGGCTTTGCCTCAAAGACAGGAGATATTGGGGGTTGGGCCCCCAAACACGGCTTCACCTGTGGCTCGCATCTGGTGCCCGAAAGGCAGATACTGCAGGGACCGGCTTCTTTCCAAAGAAAAGGAAACTGAAGCCGGCCGAGGCCGGCGCTGGGTGTGTCCGTCTGAGTCGGCAGAGCCACCGCCCGGTGTCCCCACGGAGGGGCTGCTGGGAAAGGCCCGCGGGGCCACAGAGCGCTGGGCTGGCGCTCGCAGCGGCACATCCTGCCCCTGACCCAACTGGCAGCGGCAGGAGCCGCTATTTTGGGAAAGGTCAGTGTTTCTCCAACAACGAGAGGCCCCGCCGCGAGCGAGCTGCTCCTGCCTTGGGCAGCGGCCGCCGAGCCGCCCGCAGGGCTCGTTCCGTCAGGCCTGGCTGGCGCCCCCCCGTCTGAGCCAGGATGTCGGGGGCCCGGGAGCCAGCACACAGCCTGGACACCCGCGCTGCCACTCTGCGAGCCTCTGCCGGGACAACCTCGGACTCCTGGGTGCCCCCTGCTGCCCCCCGAGCGGCTCTACCTGAGACGAGCAGGTGGTCCTCACGGGGCAGGGGGCGCCGATACAGACGTGCCCCCAGCCCACCGCTGCACCCCACCCCATGGGGAGCCCTGTGCCCCAGCCCCGCGGCCCCCACAGGCGAGGGACACCTGCTGCCTGCCCCCCAGCGCAGGTGGGATTCTGCCCCAGACCCTGGCCCCAGCCCCCCGGCCCGGGGACTGTGGCGTGCCCACCTCCGCTCTGCCCCCCGGCCCCAGGAATCACAAGACTCCCCCGAGCTGCTGGTGCCCGGCTCCCCAGCTCCGCGGGTCCTGGGGCGCCGGGCTCAGCGGACCTGACTGACAATCGGGAAGGGCGATTTGCTGGACTCCCGAGAGACGCAGATGTCAGAGGTCAGAGGTCAGAGGTTCACAGGCTGACCGGGCTGTTTCCCCAAACCTGCTCGACCTTGCTCTGCAGCAGCTGCTGAGGGGTCAGCGGTTCCAGAAATGGTCTTGAAGCCCCCACATGAGGGCTCCCCTGTGTGAGGGCTCCCCAGGTGAGGGCTCCCCCGTTTGCGGGCTCCTCCATGTGAGTGCTCCCCAGAAAGCCCCTGTGGCACCTCCCGCCCCTTCACCGGCCCTGTGTCCTCTGTTCTCACTGCTCGGTGGCCCACCAGCTAAGAGAAAGTGCCGCCTTGTCAGCACAAATCAGCACCACAGCGACACCACTCACGGCCTGGGGCATGGCCCGTCTCCACGGAGCAGGCGCCGCGCGCTGCCGAGGGCGTGGGGAGAAGGAGCCGTGCCCCGCGCTGGGAGTGCGGACGGGCCCAGCCCCTGCGGAAGAAGGGATCGAGGCCTCTCCAAACAGTAGCAACAGACCTACCATGTGATCCAGCAATTCCACTCCTAGGTATCTACCCAAAGAATACAAAAATACAAAAGAGCCACCAGTTCGAAGGGACATACAGTCTCCTGCATTCCCCGCAGCCCTAGTTCGCACAGCCACGCTATGGAGACAGCAGTCGTGCCGAAGACCAGAGGGGTGGGCTGAGAAGATGGTGTATACGTGGCGGAATACTACTCAGCTGTCAAAAAGGGGAATTCTTGCCATTTGCAACAATGTGGATAGAATTGGAGGAGGTTACACTAAATAAGTCAGAAGGAGTAAGCCAAACAGAGGAGGTTTCACTTACATATGGAATATAAAGAAACAAATCAAAGGAACAGACAAAACTCAACTACAACAGACCCTGGACAGCTGACCATGGGCTGAAACCACCAGCGGGGGAGCGTGGGGGTGGGTGCAAAGGACAGAGGGGCTCACAGGAGGTGGGGGAGGACTACAGGTGCCTTGCTGGGGGGTGTGGCGTGGTCACATACATCTGAAGCACTGTGAACCTGCACCCCTAAATCATACACTATGCTATAAGCCAAGATCACCTCAATAAAAAACACACAATTTTTAAAATAATAATGAAGCGACTTTGATACCAAATGGAAGAGCTGCGGCCGAGGGCTGCCCCAGGGCTGGGCAACGCCCAGGGCCTGCCACCTGTGGCTAGTCAGCACGGCCCGACAGCCTCTCAGCATCAGGAGAGGGTCTCCGGGCCCCAGCCCACCACGCCCACACCCCTCATCACAATCCCGTAATAGGAATTGACATGGAGTCACTTCTTCTTTCATACTAATTGAAAATTACTGATTTTCCTCGTGCAAACAGCTCTTCGTGTCAATTACCAAACGTGGTGTGTGCCATCTTTTAATTAACCACTCTCTGAGCTTCCTTTAAATCTAGTTGACTGCTCTATCCCGTCACAATTACGGTAAATAAAGACCAAGAGCCTCCAAAGAATATTTCACTGCGTGTGCGACGGCTCACAGAAGGGCCCCGGGCAAGGGCTTGGTGCGCGCGCCCTGGGCCTGCGAGGGTGCCACGGCTACTAGGTGGTGGGCGAGGGGGGGTCGCCCAGGGCCCTGGCCCCCACCTCGGGCCCACCATGGGCTGGGGGCCGAGTCTGGTGTTTTCCCTCCAGCAGGCTGCTTCTAGGCGCACACGCAGAGCTCCCCTCCCTGCCCATTGCCTCCAAAATCATCCCAGTTCCCCAGCTTAGACTTTCAGCCCCCAGTGCTCTCGGGGCCTGTGTGTCCAGTGCTGGGCTTTGCCAGCCTGGGCCCTCTGGAGACCTAGTGTGTGGACAGGGAGTCGGGCCCAGCTTGCCAGCTACCTGAGCTCAGAAGCTGGGCCCCTGTGAGGTGGGCCCCAATGTTACCCCGTAGTCCAGCTCAGCCTGGGTCTGTATCAGTCAGTGACGCCGCGTGACAAAGAGCCCCAGGCCAGCTTCAGGCAAAAGCATTTACTGAGCTGATGGGCGAGCTGGGAGGGCCTAGGGGCGCCCTGCTCTCCGCTGGACTCAGGCACACACGGCCAGCTGCAGGGCCAGCTGCAGGGTCAGCGGGAGGCTGGATGTCCCCACGTGGACTCCTCCAGCAGCTCGGGCAGCAGGTGGGCCCAGCCTTGTTCTCAGCGTCACCTTCGCAATTCCTCCGCCCACCCCTTGAGAACCGCCCTGTGGGACTTGCCCAGAACAATTTCCAGGGCTGGGCAGTGCACAGCTTCCCCCCATTTCCAGCCGTGGGAAAGGCCCTGAGGAAGGCAGAGCCAGAGCACAGCGGGAAGCCCGCAGCAGGTGGATGGGGCTGGTTCGGTCCCCCACACTGAGCCACGCCACCCCAAGTCCCACTGGCCACGACCAGCCCAGCCCTCATGGGCCCCAGGCTCCCAGTGTGTCTACACCCCCGAGGAACTTGGGCCACTCACAGAGCGCCCGTGCGTGTGCACCTGTGTGTGGGGGCGCGCCGGCCCAGGGAGGAGCAGCAAAAGCTCCCGCCCCAGCCACTGTGCCCCGAAGCAAGCGACGAAATGCTCAAATGTACTGGCAGGCCGCTGTAAGTGTGCCACACTCGGAGTGAGGGGCTGTGGGCCGGGTGATGAGGGGTCCCGATTAAATATAAAGGCACAGACAAGCACCGGGGCATCAGTCAGGCCCCTTCCTGTCTCTGTGACTCGGTGACGCTTTTTATTTAGGTGGAAATGTTCAGGCTGGTCTGGCAGGGTTGCCATGGTGACTGGGGAAAAGTACAAACACAAAGAGAAGTCGAAAGAACGGTGCTGTATGAATATGGGCGATGGTGGTGGTGGTGGTGGTGGTGATGCCCCCGTTTGTGCTATAAACCAAGTGGAAATGTGCTTGGCGCAGACCCCTGGAGCACCGAGGGCGGCACGTGGAGAGGCGCCGTCCCCGCCCTCCTGTGCACGAGCCAGAGCCACGCCCAGCGCCGCGCCCTCTGCCACTGTCCCCAGCACTGGTGGCGCGCCCATGCACCAGAAATGCAACGTCCTCATACACACGGAACGTGCACGGAAGAGCAAGGTGGACAAGAAGCCAGAAGCCATGATTTCAGACACGCCTAAGCATGAGCGAAGACGCACAGAGGCGGGTGGTGGAGAGACCCTGGGTGCGCGCCCCCATGCCCCGGCATGCTGGGGGGACCCGGGAGCCCCAAGGAGTGAGTTCCCAGGGGTGAGCAGGGACACAGCCACCTTCCCGGCTGGCAGAGCAGCTGGGGACGGACGCCCGACGGTGACGCCTCGGGCTCCTGCCCGCGCCTCCACAGCCCGCAGACGGGCAGGCGGGCTCCCTGGGCTCACGCAGAGAGGAGGAGCCCCCGACGCGCAGCCCCCACCTCCGCCCGAGGCTGCTGCGTGGGGCCTGCAGCTGCAGCCAGCGGGTCTGTTCCCTGGAAGGCACCAGCGCAGCATGAACAAGCCTGGCTCCATCCCCGTGGCCACGCCTCCCCACGCCCAGCCTGCCCCAGAGCCAGGGGCCTCGGGCGAAGGACAAGCCCCCGGCCAGACGCTCAAGCCGTGGCTTTGGGGGGGCCTGTGAACTCTGGGCCGGCCCCCACCCCCCGGCCCCCATCGAGTCAGTCTTTACAAGCCTGGGCGCTGAGACCCCTCCCAGGGGCTGCCGGCAAGCAGTGCCCACGGGCCCTCCGGGGACTTGCTCCCCAGCAAGGGGGACAGAGGCCTGCCCCGGCGGGGCCGGACAGAAAGCCAGTGTGTCTGCTGAGTGCATTAGGGAAAACTCTAAGGTCAATTTAGTGTGATTCAAATATTTCCCACTTGTTAGCAGTAATCGAGGATGCACGTCCTCCCCCGCCCCTACCCGAAGTTTTATTTTAATAGCACTGTGATTTTGGAACAGATCGTTGAAATTAATGGTATTCCGAATGTTCTGGTAGAGTGTGATCAGTGTTTCTTCCCTTTATAGCTCATCAGTGATAGAACGTTTTAACGGCCCTGACAGAAGGGCTCTCTCGATCTCTCTGTTAATGAATAATTTCCGTAGCCAGATATGGAGCCCCCCAAAGAAGGGGGAAGCGTATTTCATCACACTCGTCAACTCAGGGCCCTAAATAATTCAGGACCCCAGATTAAAATACTCGACGCTCTCACTGTCCTAATGGGATAGAATGAAATGACCCAAACGCTGCCGTCTTAAAATTAACATCCTTTGAAATTCCAGCATCCATCAAAGGCAGCGACAAGAGCCGAGTCTAATCCTTTATTGATCTGTGCAGCGCGCGGGGGAAGCGGCGCTGCTGAGCCTGACCTCGGCTGCCGGTCACGGGCCCGGCTCAGTCATTCAGCCCCGTCCCCGGGCTGAGGACACCAGGGCCAGCCCTCCGCCCGCGAGGGGCAGGCCGCACCGCTCGGCCGCAGAGGCCTGGCCCTCCCCGCCGACGGCCATGTGAAGGCCCCGTTGTCTCCCCTGGAGGGGCGGCCTGCGCCTCCTCCTGGCCAGGCTCTCGGGGGCCCTGACATTAGGAGAACAGGCCCATCTGTCACCCGCTGGGCCGGCCCTGATTATTTTCCACGGCGGTTATGGTTACCACCGTCTAAAATTAACTGGGTTAGTTTAGAGGAAGCTTTGATACTTGGATTTCATCCTTTCCTCTCAGAAGTTAACTTCATCTGTCTTACCTATCAAGATGAAGGTTCCACGAGAGTTGAGACAGCTTTATTCACTGCTACGCTCACGGGGCCTGAACCAGTGATTAGCATGTGGGTGCTCACGGATGACGACTGGGTAGTGGAAGCATGGTGGGTGGGTGGGTG
>PVIJ01021557.1:0-18242 GCA_004024925.1 Scalopus aquaticus | reverse complement strand
AACTCACACAACTCAACAAAAACAAAGCCAATAACCCAGTCAAAAAATGGGCAGAAGAGCTCAAAAGGCACTTCTCCAAAGAAGAAAAGCAAATGGCCAACAGATACATGAAAAAATGCTCAACATCACTTATAATCAAGGAAATGCAAATCAAAACAACTATGAGATACCACCTCACACCTGAGAGGATGGCACACATGAAAAATAGAGGCAACAACAAATGCTGGAAAGGATGTGGAGAAAAAGGAACTCTTCTACACTGCTGGTGGGAATGTGAACTAGTCCAACCACTATGGAAAGCTGTATGGTGATTCCTCAAACTGCTAAACATGGAGCTCCCATATGACCCAGCAATACCACTTTTGGGAATTTACTCAAAGGATACAAAAACACTAATCCGAAAGGATACATGCACCTGTATGTTCATTGCGGCACTATTCACAATAGCAAAGGTATGGAAACAACCCAGATGTCCAAAAATAGATGATTGGATCAAGAAGATGTGGTACATATACACAATGGAATACTATTCAGCATTCAAAGAAGATAAACACATGCAATTTGCAGGGACATGGATGGAATTAGAGGGAATCATACTCAGTGAAATAAGCCAGAAAGAAAAATAAATATATCGAATGGTTTCACTTGTAACAGGACTATAGGGAGGCCGGGTGGGAGAGAGACACTCAGCGGGGGTGGGGTGGGGATAAGGGCACAAAATGGAAGAGAGGAGAATACAGGGGACCATGGAGATGGATCACGGGTGATTTGGTGGTGGGCTACCCAAGGGGAATACAAAATGTAAAAGACATAAATAACAATAAAAATAAATAAATAAATAAATAAATAAATAAATAAAAATTAAAAAAAATTAAAAAATAAAAACACCTACAAAAAAAAATGAACTCATGCTGTTTGTGGCAACATGGGTGGAACTGGAAGGGATTATTTCAAATTAAGTGAGCTAGAAGGAGAAAGAGATACTGGATGGTTTTACTTCTAAGTGGCTTTATTTATATCAGACAAATACAAAATAGAAAACTGACCTTTGAAAGCACATCATAGATCTGAGACACTCAGAAGGGGAGGAAGTATAAAGGGGAGAGAGAGAGAAGAGAGTAGATAACGTGGAAGGAGGAGAGCCAGTGGAGTGTGGAGGAAGATGTGGGGACAGCACCTAAGGAGAGAAACCTTATACTGTGAAAAAACAAACAAGCATGTTAAACAAATAAATACAAAAAATTGTTAGGACACCATTAGAGACATAATAAGCACTTGTATTCTTTCTTACCACATATTGGCTTCAGTATGTCTTTTCTTGGAATCAATATACCAAATCCAAATTTTTGTAGAATCTTAGAAAGCTTAGATTATAAAGTGAGATTGTAAGTGACCAGACCTCTGAGTCCAGCATTCAGTGAATGCTCAGGCTCAGGGAGGAATTTGCTGTGACTGTTTCTTATAAGAAGAACTTCAAATTGTTTGAGGTTTCTGGAAGATTGACGAGCTTTGGGAGAGAATACATAGTTTGTTGCTTTCTTTTGAAAAATTGTTGGTGAAATTTGACTTGGAATCCAAGTGGCTGGATTGAAGAGCTCTTCTGGTATGAAGCAAGTTGTGTCAAAAAGTAAAGTGGTTATTTTCTTACGCTCCATTTGAGGGAAAAAATGAGTTCTACCTCTGGTACAGCCAACAATTGTATAAGTTATGAGTATTAAAATATTTTTTTTACTAAAAATAACAGGCTTCTTTATGGAAAATATGTTTTTCTCTAAATATCTTCTGAAGTCTATATAAAAAAAAATATGTAATTAGGTGCCTTAGTACTTTACATTCCACGATATTTTTAAGATGGTAGGGGAGAAAGCCAAGTCAACAGGTTTTGTTTCTTATGTGTGAAATTTGGAAATTACCTGTGGTACAATTTTACCTTACTTACACACACACACACACACACACACACACACACACACACACACACATACACACAGTATATTTACTAAGGAAATAGAACATGTGAACCTACTCATTTTTTTTGGGGGGGGATTGATTGCAACCTTGAAGAAAGCTGAAGATCTGCAGTTAAGCACTCTACTCAATATCATAAACTGAGGGCAAATTGCATGTTAATGGCATATCTGCACACTGTATTTTATATCATAGCTCTTATTGTCTTCTACATAGATTTAGATTTCACTATGCCTAGATAGTTATTACATGATGTGGTAGAGTAGTATATTCATTCATTCAACAACAATTTAATATTTACCATATTGTTGCGACCACTGTGGACACAAGATCTATGCAGTGAAAGAAAGTATAAAAATCATTGCCTTTAGGAAGCTTACATTCTATGTGAGATGACAGTCATAATTAATGTATAGCGCATATAGTAGTGTGTATATATACGTGTGTGTGTATATATATATAAATAAAATATAGTATACTAAGACATTAATATAGTGTGTTAGTAAGATTGAATGTTCCCAAGACTGAAAAATGTACAAAAGAGATCACTGTGTGAGGATTCTCAATGGGTTATCTGAATCTGCAAGGTATGATTGTGATTGACTTGACTACTTTATGACTCTGGGTATAGAATTTAAGTAGTATAAACTGATAAGTATATAAGTTTCAAACCTATAGCAATGCACATGCTTCTACTGTAAGCTGTGAGAAGAGGGAATATCTCCTTGTCCTCTTGTTTCTTCTCCTCTGGTTGCACACTCAAACTAACACAGAAGAAAATAAAATAATTTCCTATGTAAGCAGCAAAAATGTACAAAGGGTTCCATGATAGAAAGGTAAAATGAGGCATATAGACCGTCCTGAGCTAAAGAATGTGTGAAGGTGGCTGGGGTTAAAAGAAAGAGGGTAATTCATGGGATTATAATAAGAATGGATGTTTGGTAACTAGATGCTTGCTCTGCCACACATATAGGCCAAAAAGTTTTTTCTGGTATTAACTTATATTGTGGTCAAGTCTTCTAGGTTGTTATCTAAATTCTTCTAGATGGTTATGGAGAAGCAAAAGTTTCTTGAGCCTTCAAGACCTCATTTGCTTTCATCTCAAAATAATGCCCAAATGACACATTAGGGGAATCCCTTCAATAACAATGCAAATGAATTTTGTTGAATATGGAGTATAGATCTCTGCAAGACAATTTCTCAGGGAACCAATTTTAATATCTTGCTGCTTCACTCACTACTTAATAAATGAAATAGTATGATTTGGGGCCTCCCTGGTGGCGCAATGGCTGAGCGCTGCGCTGTGGAGCTGTCAGCAGTGCATGATGCAAGTTCGACGCCCAGCCGAGACGAATCCCACATGGTGTGGCAGACCTCTCCTGCCTCGCCCGCTGCTCCCCTCAGCATTGTGTTTCTGATCTGCCTGTTCTGCTCCCCACTCTGTCTCTGGTGAACCCTCTCACTGCCCCACACCTCTGGCCTGTACCCCAGCTTGTATGAATAAATAAATAAATCTTTAAAAAAAAAAAAAGAAATAGTATGATTTGTCTTCAGTTTACATTTGTACGTGAGTCAAGTCATGGTTTTATCTTTTAAAATACCATACATTAACATCTATCATGTATATAGTATTATAGTAGTATGTAATACAGTATATTATAATGTAGTATATGCTATGAAGAAAGATAATGCAAGGAAAGGAGAATTCTAGGTAGAAGGAACAACCAGTGCAAAGGTCCACAAAATCCTCTAAGTGCTCCAAGAACCGCTAGGAGGCATGAGGATCTGAAACAGATGAACTTGAAGAGACAAGGATGGAGACAAGAATAATATAGCCTTGGAGGAATTTCAAAGACTTTGACTTTCCTCTGAGTGACACAGGAAGCACAGAGCAATCTCTAACAGTTCCCAGATGAGGCAATGAAGAGAAATGGATGCCCACTGCTATGATCTTGGCCTCCTATCTTGGCCGTCATTCAAGCTTAGGGATGTGCCTGGGCCCTACACACTCCACTCTAAGGAGGGATGACAGAAAAGTGACCCTCAACAAAGGAGAAATAGTATGGGGTTGGTGGTCAGAGATTACCTTCAGGGTATTTAGATTGCAGTGGGTCAGTGGGACAGGGAAAAAGCAGGCTTTGTGTGTCCCTTGAATGTAGCTATCAAAATGAGGTGGGTCAATGTGGGGCTTGAAAATCAGAGGCCCAGGATATGTGCTTTGAGACTGGGACTAGGGAAGATTTAGAGGAATCTGATCAGAGCTGTAATATATAATAGGTTCTAAATGAAAAAATAGCCCCTTTAAATGATTGGGCTGAGAACGTATTATTGTGTGGAAAAAGCAGAATGCAAGAATAGGTGACAAATTAGAAGTTACCCTCATTAATCCAGGCACAAAATAATTGGTGCTTGGAGTAAGTGCTACCAGTGGAGATTTGGGGAAGAGTTCAGATTCTAGATATATTTCAAAATATAGCTAACAACATTTATGGGCACATTAAAAGTAGATTCTGACAGAAAGAGAGACTTTAGAGATGACACCGTAAGTCCTGAACTCATTACCTGGAAGAAAGAGAGGAATATTTACAGAATGAGATTAACGTAAGCTAATCTTTATGTTTTGCTTTCAACAATTTTTTTTCTTTCTTTTTTTTGAGAGAGGTAGGCTGGGATAGACAGACATAGAAGAACTTGGGTAATGTTTCTTATATGTGGATTCTGGTTTTTGAGACTAGAGTTTAGGAGAAATTCTCATGTGGAAGAGGCAACTGGCCCTTCAAGATGATGGAAATCTGGGAATGAAGTACTGATGTCACCACTCTCTTTGGTCTGGGAGCGCCTGGTCATGTCCCAAATAGCTTGCCAAGTCCTTCTTCCTGTTGGTGATTTCCCAGCTTCCAGTAAAGTCTCCGAGCATCTAGAGGCCAATCTTCACTATCCCTCTGGGAAACTGAGGCAAGGTCCTGTGCTCAAAATTGAGACAAAGCAATGCAGAAAAAAAGAACACCATCTTGAAGGAGTAGACACTCATGGCATTCAGGGGTGCCCTGCCAAGACCTTTCACCAGCATCCAGAGCATCTATTGGAATCAAGAGGTCCCTCAGATGATAAGGATACCGACTTTCTTGGAGAGGGTAATCCCCAGTTGCCCAGGAAATCCCAATTAATTCAAGAGGAAGCTCATGTTCTTTAGCCTTGAGTAGGGTGTGCTCGTAGGTTAGTGCAGTCAAGAAGACAGCTGACCTAATGAAAATTAATGGCACATGACCAAAGAGAGAACGATTGAACAAAACCTCAATATTTCCAAAAATTAATAGGCAAAAGTAAGACATATACAAATAATAAAGGGTGAGCTTGGAATTTTGTGCCGACATTAGTAAACCGCCTGGGGTGCAGCCTGCGAGAAGATGTACGTGAGATCACGCCACAGGGAGCATCGTGTCCATCTCAGGGAATCAAGACACACTGGGGGGAAGCAGGTAAGAGGGAAACACACTCCCTGAGTAGATAAGTGGGTGACTTTTCCTGTTAGCTGATTACATTTCATAGCTGACACTCAGAGCATGTTGTGAATTGTGATTCTTTAATTCTGCCAAATACTAAAAAAAAGGAAAGAAAAGAAAAGAAAAAGAATCACAGTGTGATCCTCAAAATGAAGACCCATAAAGGTCCCTTGACTCAACTTGCCATTTCATGGAGGGAACATGCTATATATTCAGTCTTGAATCTGGAGATATTGTGAGATTTTGCTTTCAGTGGTTTTTTTTCTTGTTAAAATTCAAAGTCTATAAAAAATGTTCTGTTCTGATGATTGAAAAGGTCTGACTTATTATGTTAAGCTTCCTCCCACTTAGTTATCTTCAGTTGCTTTCCTTTTCAAGTATCCTCATGGAAAAGCCTACCATGCCATCAACTCTACATCATCCAACAAAATTTTTCCACTTTCCAGCCTTACACCTATACCGGGGCTTTGCTTTTCCTCTTCTAAACATAAAAGTAACATTTATTGACATCCCATGACCCTATATTTTTTTCCGCTGTTTCTGGGAGATAGCAAGTCATGGTACATTTGTTTCTTGGGGCTGCTGTAACAATTTACCACAAGTTTGGAAGCTTAAAACAACAGAAATTTATTCTTTCATGGTTCTGGAGGACAGATGTCCAAAATCAAGGTGTCAGCAGGGCTGTGTCCCCTCGACGACTCCAGAGTAGAATTATTTCTTGTTTTTGGAAGCTTCTAATGGTTTCAGGCATTTTTTGATTGGGAACTTCACTCCAGTCTGGGGCTCCATCTTCACAAGGCTTCTGCTCAGCATTTGTGTCATCTCTTGTGTTTCACATCGCCCTCTGCCTTTCTCCTATAAAGACACTTCTTCTTGGATTTAAGGCCCATTCAGGTAATCCAGGTGATACTCATTTCACTATCCTTAATTAGATTTGCCAAGATAAAGATCCTTTTTTTTCCCAAATAAGTTCACTTTCACAGATTTCAGGGACCAGGATATGGACATATCTCTTTCCCTTTTGGGACTGCAATTCAACTTAGAGTTCTTGATCACTGTGGGGAATGTTCTCTATTCAGAGGTCTTTGTTGCCATAATGACTGTTGGCAATCAAAAGTAATTTTGCAAATGTGGATTTCAGAAAGAAACACACTTTATTGGGTTCCAGAATAAGTTGTGCTATACTCTTCATTAAACATCTAGGCCAAACTCAAATAATCTTTCTTTGTTGTAAAATTATAAACCAGGGACATATTATGTGGTAAATTGTTCACTAAGAATTATGACAACTCTTGAGTAACCTTAGTTAGTCATCTTTTTATATTTCCTATTTTTTAAGAGCAGAAAACACTTGAACATTGCAATATTATCCAACAGGTGGTCAGATTTAGCAGGTGTCCAAAGGAATGATAAAACTTCTTTCAAGGTAAATATTTCCCCCAGGAAAGAAAGAAAGATTATACCTGGGTACATGATGGGCACAGATTGCAAAGCCTTGTTGTTTATAAACTGCAATTGATTCAGACTGGAAACTTCCAAAGCGCAGAAAGCCACAACTTGAAATGAGGAACATGAATGACTTAAGATAGAGATACTATGAAAAAATGTAACAATATGACCCTGCCATTTTGAACAAGCTTTATTAATTATGTGAATTAGTGCAGTCAGGCCCAAATGCACATCTATAACTTTCATTGGCCAGATGGGTTATGGTCCCAATAGCAGACTTAGACTCAAAAATATGTTCATGTGTGTGTCTGTGTGCTAACATATGCTCATCATTTAGACATGTGCAATGCACTCCTTCTTCTGTAAGAAATAGCTTGTGAGTGGCCCAAATTTGAAGCACATGTTGTTACCATAATAAGATAGGGTACCAAGGAAGAATTTACTAATGTGATTAGCAAAGATCTAGGGGTTTCTAAGCAATTCTATTACATGTATGCATTCTGGTACAAGGACATGAAAATTGATGAATGTTTTTCATTTAGAAGTATAATACTCTAATTATAGTGCAGAAACAAGTTAGAAATCATTAATTTGAAATGACAGAATGCATAGGATTTTGATACATCTCAATCACACTTAACTTAGTGAATTAGGAATGTTCTATGAGGGACTAGAAAACTATCTAGTTCAAGAACCAAGGAGGTTTGGAGTACAACCCTCCCATTCACATGAATTAATCCCAACCAATATTACTGATATGTTCTCTATGTCACACAGATTTAGGTCTGAGTTACAGTGAAAAATGTTTTCATTTAAACCACAAAATTTAGTAACTAAATCCTTGTGGCACTGCAGAAATTGTCTCTGGAAGAACAAAAAAGAGGTACTTACCAGTTTTCCTTTTATTTTAGTTTAGACATGTGATTGCTCTTTGGGATTGCACAAGCCTTCCAGAGAAATTGCAAAGATGGAAATTGGTAGTGTTTCAGGCTTGCTTTAGGAACCAGCTATATAAGAATGATCCACAGACCATCTCATGAAGGAGCATGTGGTAAACTGAGACAGGGTAGGATTTGGGGGTTTGGATTAACAGGTTCTTGTCATTTTCTCTGCAAAGTTTATGTAACTAGAGTAAATTCTGATTGTGCCCCTTTGGCATAAGCAATGAAGTTGATGCTGTGCCGGCTGCCTGGGTTTATATACTCTTGAGACTGTGTTCAGGAGTGCAAGAGAGACAAGTTGATACATGAATGAAACCCTTTAGGTTTGTTTTCACTTCATTTGAAGGCCTGCCAATGAAGCCTCATCATGGATAGCATCTCAAGAATTGGGCTAAGTGACCACCACAAGTTCTGATCAATTAGATGAAATAATTAAACAAGAATCATTTATAAGTATAGTGATAGCTGTTCTCTGAGGTACAGGGGAGCCCAGGACCTGGAAATGCATTCCATGATCCTTAATCCCAGCTTACCTCCCTTGGGGGGTCCCCTGCGGCAAAATTTTAACATTTCATGAAACAATTGTTTGAATGACCACTAGCATGAAGATCAGGGGAGAAGCTGCGCTCGCCCCAGGAAATGATTTCATATCCGATTTTTCTTTATTCTGCTGTCAAGCTTGCCTCTTTTTTTCCCCCTCCTCTTTCTTCCTTTTTTCTTTTTTTTTTTTTTTTTTTTTTGGTTTCACATTTTCATCTTGCAGGTCTGGTGTGTCATTTCCCCCCAAATTACATAATCATAATAACATTACCATTAACATTAGCTCAGTCTCATTAAACATTTAAGTCATCCAGGGAGACTAGTTTTGTGTTTTTACTTATAGCCACCCACAATTTACATCAGAAGAAATTTTGCTCTACAACCTTTCATCATTTCTTGAATTTCATTTTTTTTCCCTCTATAAAACCAACATTTTGTTGCCTTGACTATGAAGGATTCTTAGCTCATTCATCTAAGGTAGTATGTCCCCTCTGTCTTTCTGAAGTTAAAGCCCATTGCTTCCTTTCTCGTACACTGGCGTTCACCTTCCCATTGACTACCTGGGCCTCTTTTGTAGAGAGTAGGTCTCTGTCTC
The DNA here is from genome assembly GCA_004024925.1 of Scalopus aquaticus. Taxonomy (NCBI): domain Eukaryota; kingdom Metazoa; phylum Chordata; class Mammalia; order Eulipotyphla; family Talpidae; genus Scalopus; species Scalopus aquaticus. The sequence continues at coordinate 9,246 of PVIJ01021557.1, read as the reverse complement.
TGATGTAGTGATTCTTATACACACATCAGTCCTAAAATAATGCTCCCACTAAACCAGCTGAATGAATTTTGACATTTATTTTTTATTTTTTTAAAGATTTATTCATTTACGCATACAAAAGCTGGTGTATAGGCCAGAGGTGTGTGTTGGGGAGTAAGAAGATTTACCAGAGACAGAGTGGGGAGCAGAACAGGCAGACTGACCAAAATACACTGCTGAGGGGAGCAGCGGGTGAGACAGGAGAGGTCTGTTGTGCCATGTGGGAAACTCCCTGGCCTGGGATCGAACTCTAGCTGCAGTGGCTCTGGATAGCTTCATAGTGCTGTGCTTAACCCGCTGGGCCACCAGGGAGGCCCTGAATTTTGACATTTAATGGAGTAGAAATCACAGCATCAAGATTATCCACTCATCTGTCCACTCCAACTTGTTTGTAGCATCATGCTGGGAAAGATATTTATCGAGTGGAGAAAATTTGGTTGAGGAAACTGTTCTTTGATTAAAAATATTTGAAATATTTTTCTCTCTTTGATGGTTGACAAAGAATCTGATGCAGAAAACACACTACTTATTATATATTAATCTTTTCAAAATCAAAATTCTTACAAAATAAAACAAATGCAGGACAGTACTAGATATCTTGCCTGATTAGTGTTTCCCTTCATTTATATCTTTTGTCCTCATTATTTATAAAAGCAAAGTAAGTTTAAAAATTAGCAGATCAGGGCCTCCTCAGTGGCGCAGCGGTTGGGCGCTGTGCTGTGGAGCTGTCGGTAGCGGCGGTGCTAGTTCGACATTCGGCCAGGGAGATTCCCACACGGAGTGGCAGACCTCTCCTGCCTCGCCCGCTGCTCCCCTCAGCAGAGTATTTCCATTGATCTGCCCGTTCTGGTCCCCATTCTGTCTCTGGTGAACCTTCTCGCCGCCCCACACCTCTGGTCTGTACCCCAGTTTGTATGCATAAATAAATAAATCTTAAAAAAATAGCAGATCATAGGAAAGAAGTTGTCCACTATGTCTCCACTGAAAGCTTGTTTCTAGAGAGCAGAAAGTCTAGGAACAATCATTAGTCTATTCTGTTATGTACACTTAAGCTCTTAAAGCTCTGCCTGGTTGAATTCCAGAGTGTTTTTAGCCAGATCGCTACCAGGTTCTCACTGGAAGCTGAGTTCTGGAGTATTACCATGCTTTCTTTTACTGTAGCAATATCTGCTGGTGCAGAAAACATACCCTTACTACTTGTAGAAAATGCAATACTATTTGTTTTCTGGATACCTTATCTTTTTCATTTTGCAGGGGCATATCTGTAAATTAAAAGTAACAGACTGATTCCTTTTTTCTCACCATATGACCTGAGTTTAGTTATGCTGCTGAGTAAGTACCAGGGTACTGGTGAGCCAGTCATACTCAGGATTTTAGCTGGGAAGGTAGAGCTCTTCATCAGCGTCTCTGGAAGAATCGCCTCTCCCTGATGACTCTCTCTCCCAACCTGTGTTCCCCTATAGGAAAAATAGGCAACATTGTTGCTTTACTGTGGCTTATTACCCATGCTCTGGTTGAATAGGAACCTTCTTGTCTCTCTATATTTAAATCTGGAAGTACTAAAATATTTCCAAGGAAAATTATTCTCCAAACTTCTTAAATTTATGTCTAGTGCCCTCCTAAAAGAATAATAGAGAAATTGTTTGTTAAGTGCCTGGTATGCTACTAGGAGCTGGATCTCATTCCATGGAACAGGGTGTGGGGGAGGGAAAAAGCCACAGTCTTCAATGCCAAGGAACAGACATGGCTGACCTTTCCAGGGGGCAGATGTACCAGCTGCCAACATATCCACCCAACTGCCAGCCACAGTTTCAGAAATGGCTCCATTAAAGTTTCGTTCTTGTGGGTCTGGATGTGGCTGAAATCAGCAGACACTCTGAATTAACCCCTCCCCACGACCAAATGCAGATGCCCTTAAGATTGGATAAGTCAGTGGTGTTAAACACCAATGAAAATGGAATTTAGGTTTCCTAAGTTATGGATGGGTGAGTGGTTTAATTTCACTTTTTTTTTTCCTTAATGAAGTTTTCTAGTGTTGGGTTTATCATGTTTAGTATGAATTCCACAATACAAACTTGTAAAAAGCCAGGGTATTAATTTGTTTCTAATGCTTGCAGAGTGATCAAGAATGTTCATGAGTTACTAGTTAAGTGGTTTTTGGAGCTCCAGACATGTAAAGTTTTATAAAAAGCACTTAGATACCTTCTAATAATTATCTACATATGGAATACATTGAAATCCATTCAATTGTACAAAAGTCCTTCCAGCCTGAAAAAGTACTTTGGCAATATGTTTTAAATAGTGAATTGATTTTCAAATTGGAATTGAAATGTGTGAGCTCCAATTGATATGGTCCTAAGAACTGTAAAAATTAATAAACGCATTTGAAAATTATCTCATAAAACAAACAGAAGACAAACACAAATGTTGAATGTTACAGTAAGTGGAGTCCTTTTAATGTTAATCATTGATAAAATGTCAGATTATTATTTTCCAGAAATATAACAACACAACATATATCTTATTCTTTAATTTGATTTCTGCTAGTTATTTGAAGCCTATTACATATCTGCAAAGTGTTCCAATAAACTTTTACACTATTGGTATTTGAAATGTGAAGCTCTATGCTAGGCACTGAGCTAGCCATCTGGACATAGGAGATGAGGGAATACCAGAAAGTTATCTCCCCTCCCTCCCACTTTTTTTCCTCCAGTAAATGCTTTGTGGTTTTATCCTTGAGGGGCCACTTCTGTTCACCTACTTACACATTTGAGATATATTTTTTAAAGATTTATTTATTTATACATAAAAGCTGGGGTACAGGCCAGAGGTGTGGGGCGGCGAGAGGATTCACCAGAAAGAGTGGGGAGCAGAACAGGAAGATCAACGGAAATACACTGTTGAGGGGACCAGCGGGTGAGGCAGGAGAGGTCTGCTGCGCCATGTGGGAATCTCCCCAGTTGGGTGTGGAACTCGCGTCACCGCTGCCGACAGCTCCACAGCACAGCACTTAATCGCTGCACCACTAGGGAGGCCCCATTTGAGATATTTTATGAAATGAAGCCAACTGCCCTGCCATTCAAGCTGGAAGATCCACAAGCTCCAGAACATACTATGATAGACTTGAGCATAAAAAACATTCCTCGTGTAAGTGACCAGAATAAGAGGACATTGGTGATTATTCTCTATCAGACATGGTCTTCCTTAAATGTGTCTATAGTTGAGAGAAAATGCAGCTACACCGCTAACCCTGAATTTATGCAGGAAATGTGTCAGGGAGTTGTAAGACATATTCCTGATCCTGAGCCAGCAACGTAGGCACGGTAACGTGAAGGACATTAAAGTTAGAAATGTGGTTTCAATAAGACTGCTCTCAAGGAAATGTGTACATTGTAGATAACTTCGATCTAAGTGGAGACTTGTACAGAACTCCACAAAACCCAAAGATGAATATCCAAGATCTGTATAACATAACAATCAGCTTAGAAAAAGCTTATCTTTCTTCCTAGGTCATCTCCTTCTTTACTCAGTATTAGCACACATTGCCAGATATCATAGTTTATCTGGAAAGTCTTGTTTATCCTGGGGACTTGCCTAGGACCTATTGTATTAAAATCATATCAAAAAATTATATCATGAAATTTTTAAATATTAAGTAGTTTTAGAGTAGGTCATAAGTTATTTTATACATGCAGACACATTTTTCTTGTAAAATAGAAATCAATAATCTCACCCATTGCAAAAATTAACTTAAATGTTTAGGGGTTAAAGTAAAAACTTTTGCGTTCAGAAAAGGATGTGTAGAATAAAGGTCATTTAAAATTTGCATAGCTCTAATAGCTATAAAAACGCAAAAACAGACTAATAAAAGCCTCCAGGTGTTTTGATGTATGCACTCTGCGAGTCATAAAAATCTCAGTGCAGGTGATCCAGAAGCATGTGCTCTATTAAATTTCTTGCCATTCGCTGTGGGTTTAAATTTGGCACGCATGATTATACATCTTAATGCGTGTGCATGCGCACGTGTATGGTGGAAGGCGTGGGAGAGTATGAGAGAGTGTGATTGTAGCTAGAAGTTTGGCTCTGGAGCAATTAGATGTGTTGAACCTCAGAAAAGTTCCGACAGTAAGATTAGTTCTTCTACAAGCATTCAAAGGTTTATGGACACAAAGCTCATCTGAACCCTCTAAACCTATGGAGTCGGCCAAGTTGGCGGAATCACTGACAGGATTGGACTTCGTCCCAAGCCTTCCATCACTTCCACTCTGATCCCTGCCAGAAATCAAACAAGAAAAAGCCTTTCTTGTTGTGTTTTGACACCCCCAGTTTTATTCCCTGCTATAAACTCTGCATCCAAATATTTCAGCATATCAAATGAAGGTTGATAATATACATGGGCAAAGGTTCAAAGGGTGGCTAAGAGCCTGAAAAAAGGGTCATTCAACATTACATAAATAATGTACTCTGTGAAAATTAAAGCAATGACTTATTACAGGCTCAGTCATATAAGCAGTGACTCTTACTATTGCCTGGCTATCCCCAGCAGCTTGGCGTCAGGTGTAGTGTTCAGTTCCATAGGTATGTCTAAGGTTACAAGTGTCATCTGTGACTGAAAATCTCCCTTTTATGATTAAAAGAAAAGAAAAATAGCATCTAGGAAATTGGTGGAGTACACATATATAGAGAGCCCCATATGGTCATCAAACAAGGTGAAGTTTCATTATTTAACTTGATTTCTAATGTGCACAAGAACTGATACTTTATTTTGTAATTAATACTCAACATTAGCTAGTCTAATCTCATAGTTTAATCTATAGTTTGGGGCTCTAGATCTGTGGATCACCTGAAGTAAATATATTTTTTTAAAGATTTATTTATTTATGCATACAAGCTGGGCCACAGGCCAGAGGCGTGGGGCGGCAAGAGGGTTCCACAAAGACAGAGTGGGGAGCAGAACAGGCAGATTGTCGGAAACACACTGCTGAGGGGAGCAGCGGGTGAGGCAGGAGAGGTCTCCAGCGCCAAGTGCAGCGCCAAGTTCGATGTCTCCCTGGCCGGACATCAAACTTGCGTCACTGCTGCAGACAGCTCCACCAAGGAGGCCCACCTGAGGTAAATACTGTCACCAGTTACCTCCACCACAAGAATATGGACTTAAATTTAATATTATTTCAATTTTACTTACATTACATTTAATGAATCTCAGGCTTATCCAGTATATCAGGTATCAAGGCTGGTTGTTATTAACTGCCGTGATATACATGATGCAGCATGTTGTGCAAAGATTCTTTTTCAAGTGTTTTAAACTATAGATTGTAACTGATACACTCATCAAATGAATTTGACTGACAACCAGAAACTTCAAAAATGAAACAGACTAAATTAGGATGAAAAACATCAAAGTCCGTTCTATATAGCATGAGTGACTAGTTTAAGCATATAATTTTGTCTTCATTATATGGGTATATGCATTTCTACTGGTCAACATACAGAATGTGTTTCTTCCCATGGATCACAAACAGTCAAAATGTTTGACAGATATATTTTTTCAAGTTTTATTGGTTTGCCACTAGTTTACATGTATAATTTGGGCAGTACAAATTCATACTTCCATATGGGTACAGGCCTTACTCATATTCCACCAACTCTCCAGCACCACCACCCTTTCACCTTTCCCCTCCTATGCTGTCCTCCATCGTTCCCATCCCCTCTTGTAAACAATATAATTTTCATAGAATTTAAGAATTAACCTTGCTGTTTTGCTATGTTTTTTTTTCCTTTGGTTATTTATATTTTACACATGAGTGGTACCGTTTAATAACAATCTTTCATTTTCTGATGTACTGTAGTTAGCATTATCACCTCAAGGTCCATTCATTGTGTCCCCAAAGACATCACCTCACCTTTTTTTTTTTATTAGCTGAGTAGCATTCCATTGAATATATATTCCATTTTTTTTTCATTCTGTTGTCTATCGATGTACTTTTAGCTTGGCTCTATGTCTTAGCTATTGTTAATAAGGCTGATATGAATATAGGTGTGCACAAATGTTTTCATATTCTTTGGTTAAATACCTAGCAGAGGCATTTGTCATTTGCATTTTTTTTTTGTTGTTGGAGGAATAGCTATACCATTTTCCATGGAAGTTGCACCATATGATATTCTCACTAACAATGGATGAGTGTTACTTTTTCTCTACATCCTTGCCAACATTTGCTGTTTCCAATCTTTTTTCAAGGTTGTCTCAACATACACAAATCTATTAATATCACTCACCACGTCAATAACAAAAAGTTAAATAGCACATGATCATTTGAGTAGATGTTGAGACAGCATTCAATAAAAAGATTCAATACCTATTTATGATAAAAATGCTCAAAAATAGGACTAATAATCAAAGCTACATATAACAAGTCATAGAGGATATTGTGCTCAATGGTGAAAAATTGAAAGCATTTCCCTTAAGTATAGGAACAAAGCTAAGATGTCCACTGTACCACTATGGTTCACCCTAATAGTGGAAAACCCAATCAGAGCTATCAGGCAAGAAAAAGACATAAGAGGAATTAAAATTGAACATGAAGATTTGAAATTATCACTATGTGCAGATGACACAATAACATACTTAAAATACCCCCAATGACTATCAAAAATCTATTTGATGTAATAAATGAATATTGACTATCAAAAATCTATTTGATGTAATAAATGAATATCCTGCAATAAAGTGGCAGGTTACAAAATAAATACACAAAATCTGCTGCATTTCTGTATGAAAAAATAAACTAGAAGACAGTGAAATTATGAAAACAATCCTTTTTAAAATCACATAGAAAAAAGATGAAATACTTGCAGATAAACTTAACAAAGGAAGTGAAGGAACTATACAATACAAACCATAAGACACTGTAAAAGGAAATAAAGGAAGACAAAAAGAAATGCAAAGATATTCATATACTCAATAGAAGAATAAAAAGTGTTAAAATGACCATATTACCTAAAGGAATTTACAAATTCACTTAACTAGAAATTCTTGATATCCTTTTTAAAATAAGTTATTTATTCAGACATATGTCATTGTTTATTTTTAAATAATGTTTGCTTTATTTTCTTAATTGTCCCCATAAAATTTCCATCACCAATTCACCCAGGCACCATAACATAGTCCCTTGTGCTCTTCCTTCCCTTGCTTTGGTCCCTCTTCCTCTTCTTTCCCTGCAGAATGCCTCAGAATTATAGTTGTCTATTTATTTTTGTTTTGTTGTGTTGTGCTTTTTTATTGTTATTATTTTTTTCCTTAATTCCTTATTTGGTTCCCTTATATTCCTCCTATAAGTGAAACCATACAATATTTTTCTTTCTCCTTCTGACTTATGTCACTGAGCATAATCCCTTCCAGCTCCATCCATGTTGCTGCAAATGACATAGGTTTATCTTTTTTGATTGCTGAATAGTTTTTCATTGTGTATATAGACCACATTTTCTTGATCTAGTCATCTATTTTTGGGCATTTGGGTTGTTTCCAAGTCTTACCTGTTATAAATAGTGCTGCAGTAAACATAGGTGTGCAGGTATTCTTTTGAATTAATGCTTTTGTGTCCTTTGGGTAGATCCCTACTAGTAGAATTTCTTGGTCATATGGTAGCTCCATTTTTAGTAGTCTGAGGAACCTCCACATAGCTTCCCATAGTGGTTGGACCAGTTTACATTCCCACCAACAGTGTAGGAGTGTTCCTTTTTCACCACATCCTCGCCAGCATTTGTTGTTGCTAGTTTTTTTTTTTTTTAATATGTGCCATTCTTAATGGTGTAAGGTTGTATTTCATTGTGGTTTTGTTTTGCATTTCCCTGATTATGAGGAATGTTGAACATTTTTTCATATGCCTGTTTGTCATTTGCATTTCCTTTTTGTTTTGGGGGAGGTTTTTAATTACTGTTTCAGTTTCACTACTTGTGATTGGTCTGTTTAGGTGTTCTATATCTTCTTTGTCTAGCTTTGGGTGATTGTATAGTTTTAGGAATTTGTTCATATCCTCTAGGTTGTTATACTTGTTTCTGTATAGCTGTTTATAGTAGTCTCTGATTTTTTTTTTTATTTTTGCTGTGTCCGTTGTGATTTCTCCTTTTTCATTTATGATCCTATTTATTTGTGTTTCCTCTCGTTTTTTCTTTGTAAGCCTGGCTAGTGGTTTGTCTATTTTGTTTATTTTTTCAAAGAACCAGCTTTTGGTTTCATTAATCTTCTGGATTGTTTTTTTTTTTGTTTGTTTGTTTGTTTCCATTTCATTTAGTTCTGCTTTGATTTTTATTATTTCCTTTTTTAAACTTTCTTTTGGGGTTTTTTTGTTGTTCATTTTCTAGTTCTTTGAGATGTGAGATTAAATTGTTTCTTTGGCTTGTTTCTTGTTTCTTGATGTGAGCTTGTAATGCTATGTATTTTCCTCTTATTACTGCTTTTGCTGTGTCCCAGACGTTATGGAAAGTTGTGTCCTCATTGTCATTCAGTTCCAGGTATTTTTTAATTTCTTCTTTGATCTCTTCGTTGATCCATTGGTTTTCCAGGAATGTGGGTTTCAGGCTCCATGAGGTAAGGAGGTTTCTTTTTTCCTTTCTATGATTTATTTCCAGTTTGACTCCTTTATGATCGGAGAAGAAGACTGGTATGATTTTGATCTTAGTGTATCTGTTGAGGTTTGTTTTGTGGCCTAATATGTGATCAATCCTGGAGTATGTTCCATGTGCACTTGAGAAAACGTGTATTCAATTTTTCGGGGGTGAAGTGATCGATAGATATCTGTTAATCCCATGTGGTCTAGGTCCTTATTTAGAGCTTTAATGTCCTTGGTTACTTTCTGTCTTCATGATCTGTCTAATAGAGAAAGTGGGGTGTTGAGATCTCCTACTATGTATGTATTTTCTTTAATGTCTGTTTTCAGGGATGATAATAATTGTCTGATATATTTTGGTGCTCCTTCATTTGGGGAGTATATGTTGATGATTGTTATATGCTCCTGTTTTATTGTTCCCTTTATCATGATGAAGTGGCCAGCTTTGTCTTTTTTTACCTTCTTAAGTTTGAAGTCTATTTTATCTGATATAAGTATAGCTGTTCCTGCCTTCTTTCTTGGTCCATTTGCTTGTAGGATTGTTTTCCATCCTTTAACTATTAATCTCTGTTTATCTTTTTCAATTAAATGTGTTTCTTGT
>PVIJ01021556.1:0-18112 GCA_004024925.1 Scalopus aquaticus | reverse complement strand
TCATTTGTTTTAACAAAAGTGATTCTGAGTTCCTTAAACTGGAAAAAAATTAAGACAGAAAACTGAGGCAGATAGGAGTTTGGTGTATGTGCCTGTGGAGTGGCAAGAGGGGAGCAGCTCCCTCAGCCCTGCCCCACTTCTATTCCCCACATGGTGGGGGTTGGGGGGTGATGGCCATGTAGGCTGCCCCACAGGGAAGGCAGGTGTGGTGGAACAGGGCTTGTTCCAATTGGCAGAAGACACTCCTCTTACCCCTTTCATGCAGAAATTCCAAGGATTTTAAGAGCTCTGTGCTGGGAACCGAGGACAAAGACCAAATAGGCATTTCTGATTGTATCGCTGTGTCACAGGAGATACTTCCGGGAGGAGAGCAGCTCATGAATCAAGAAAGGATGTGACTTTAATACCTAAACTGACTGTCACAGTGCCTGATACGCCGTCAACTTGCAAAGTCAACAATAGCTGTTATTATTATGTGTTCAGGGGGCGAATGTGTCATTGGAAGGGCTGAGTGTGTGGGTGAGGGTGTGGGTGAGGGTGTTGGTGGCTGAGGGGGAAAAGGCAGTGTGTAGGCAGCCTCCAAGTGGCTCCCAGTGATCCTGACTCCTGGTGCACACGCCTTTGTGCAGCCCTCTTCCGCCCTGTCCCCGGTGGGTCTGCGCCGACTAATGGATACAGACGGGGTATGAGCAGACCAATGTGGAGAGGCCTCCAGCCAACACCCTGAAGAAACTACAGACTCGGGCCTCCCTGGTGGCACAGTGGTTGAGCGCTGCGCCGTGGAGCTGTCGGCAGTGCGCGATGCGAGTTCGACGCCCAGCCGGGGAGAATCCCACATGGTGCGGCAGACCTCTCCTGCCTCGCCCGCTGCTCCCCTCAGCAATGTTTCTGATCAGCCTGTTCTGCTCCCTGCTCTGTCTCTGGTGAACCCTTTCGCCGCCCCACGCCTCTGGCCTGTACCCCAGCTTGTATGTATAAATAAATAAATCTTTAAAAACAAACAAACAAACAAAAACTACAGACTTTCCAGCAGTAATGTAAGGAGCTGAAAGCAGGCCCTCCTGCCCCAGTCAAGCCTTTGCCTGACCACAGCCCCAAGGCAAAGCATCTTACGTTGTCCCTTGGTTGCTTAAACCACCTTTCTCTTTGGTCTTTCTTTGCCCTCCTTGTACAGGGGCCTGGTTTCAGATGATACCTGGGCTGTGACCAACACCTTACCATGTTCTGGGGCCCTCCCCCCTCAAGCTTTCAGTCCTTGCCCCAAATCCTTATCTAAGCCTCTGCTTTGGGGAAAACCTACACTGACACATGTAGGAGTTAGGTCATCCCTGATTTCATAGGCCAAGCTAACACATCTCTATTAATCCTGCATTTGATTGGGTTTTTTTTGGTTTTTTGTTTGTTTGCTTTTTAATTTGTATATATTTTCTTAAATGTATGTATTTTTATTATTTATATCTTTTACATTTTGTATTCCCCTTGGGTAACCCACCACCAATTCACCCGTGATCCATCTCCGTGGTCCCTTGTGTCCTTTTCTACTCCATTTGATTGGGTTTTAAGCAGAAGAAATTTGTGATTTAGAAACCAGATTATCAAGAGCAGAGAAACTAATATCCAGTGACTTCCCAGCCAGTGCCCTTACATCAACTCTATGCTGTTTCAGGCCTTGGATAAAGAATATGCAGATCTTTTAAATTTATTTTTAAGAGGAAATAAATACACGTGGTGAAAAATTAGAAAAGCACCAAAGATCAGATCTATTTTTATAATCATTTTAACCACCAACGGAGCATTTAAATAGCTGTTGCCTCTGGAGTGTTTTCAGCCACTGCACCGCTAACTCTTGACTTCTCGAGGCCTCTCCTGCAGCCTGTCCTGGCTCTTGCAGCATTCCACTGCCTGCCGGTCTCTCTGCTGGAGGTGAAACAATTGTCCTCCTGCTGGAAAAAGACACTGACATTCTTGGTCCAAAGGAAACTTGGCAGTGTTGGCAGGTGTCAACATCTTTGGTGGATGCCATCTTTGCTCCCTGTCACCACAGATAATTGCAAGTTGGCTGAGCGCTATCCAAATGCATTAAGGTTGGCATCTTGTTCTGACAAAATTCTAAAAAGTGCATAGTTAAGGCCAAGCTTGCAGCTTTTATCTGTGGACTGGGAGAGGAAGAGGGCATGATTCATAACACCCCAGGTCTTTACATTTCTCCCCAAGAGCTGCCATCTGTCCTTGACGTGAGACAAGAAGTGCTGTCAGGTTAACTGCCCTGCAGGGGCCAAACCATCTGCATTTATTCAAATCATGCCAAGTTCATAAATAGTTTTTGAGTGTCTGCTATGGGCCAGCTCTGAGCTCAGCTATCTGGGGTACTGAGTGCCCAGCAGACAGGGGAAGAAGTGGGGCTGTGGCTTTAGAACTAAGCAGGTTGATTGAGAATCCCACCCCCACCACCAGCCAGCTGAGATATACTTGGGCAGTTTAGTTGCTCTCCCCAGAACCTCAGTTTCCTCACCTTTAAAATGGTCCTGTCACAGAGGGATGGGTGAAGATCCCAAACAGGGCTTCGTTTCCCTCATTTTCCCCTTGAGGAACTTACGACCTGGTCAGGGAAGGAGACTACCATGTGAAAAGAAATGAAAGCAGCTCTAAGAGACCATCAACAATTCAAAACAAAGAAGAAAGGAATAAGGATAGGGAGGAATAAAGAAAAGCAAAGGAGATCTACACAGCGGTGATAAATGGCCAAATGTGTTTATTTGCTAGGGCTGCCATAGCAAAGTACCTCAGGCTGGGTGGCTTGAACAATAGAAATGTATTATCCTCAGAGTTCTGAAGGATAGAAGTCCATGACAAAGGTAGAAGCAGGCTTGATTTCTTCCAGGGTCTCTCTCCTTGCCTTGTAGATGGCTTTCTTCCCCACATGTGGTCTTCCCTCTGTGTATCTGTGTCCTCATCTTCTCTCATAAAGACACCAGTGTTACTGGATTAAGCCCCAGCCATATGACCTCATTTTATCTTAATTATCACCTTGAAATTCCTATCTCTGAGTGTAGTCACATTCTGACATACTGGGCTCTATAATTTCAGCATATGAATTTTGAAGGGACACCATTCAACTCATAACACCAAAATATGATGTTTGCTTTGGAGACTGAACTGGGGGGACTAGCAGGGAGTAAAGAACAAGAAGGCATTTCTGGTTTGTAATTTTATTCAGCTTTAACCTAATATGGCATTGTAGTGCCTGGCATATAGTAGGCATGCAATACATATTTGTTGAATGAGTGAGTGTTCGAATAAATGACAAATGAATGGTCTATAGCGTTCTTGTCACTGGATCTTATGACAGAGAAGAGATGGAAAACAGACAGAATGGATGACTTTCATCTTCATTAAAGTCCTTTTTTTTTTTTCAAGAACATGTTCTGACCTGTAAAGGTGTATGTTGAAAATGGATAGTGACAGAAGTTTATAAAATTGTGAAAAACTATCATAATCTTTAAACCTTTAGCAAATATTGTGCTATAAGAAGTGGAGGACAGCTTTGAAGTGTCAGGACATAAGCACAATAGAAGAAGAAAAAGGAAAGAAAAAAGGAAAAAAAAATTGAGGTCCTATTTGTGATTAGTGTACTTAGAGGATTTTTTATCCCTTAGACACAAGAAGCTAAAAATATAACTACGGCAGGGAAGGATTCAGTGAGTTCACAGGAGGCTGATCTCAGCTCAAGTTCCTCCAGATTCCTTTGGGATTTTGATGTTCTTGTTGCAGACAGACTGCTGGACTGCATAGACCGTGAGTGTAGCCAACTAAGTTCTGTAGTTTTATGTTCCTTCAAGGAACTTTTTTTTTTAAGATTTATTTATTGGGCCTCCCTGGTAGCACAACAGGTTAAGTCTCAGCCTATGAAGCTATCCGCAGCCACTGCAGCACGAGTTCTATCCCCAGCCAGGGAGCTTCCCACGTGGCGCAGCAGACCTCTCCTGCCTCGCCCGCTGCTCCCCTCAGCAGTGTATTTCAGTCAATCTGCCTGTTCTGCTCCCCACTCTGTCTCTGGTGAATATATAAATAAATATATATTTATTTATGCATATAAGCTGGAGTGCAGGCCAGAGATGCAGGGGGTGAAAGGATTCACCAGAGACAGAGTGGGGAGCGGAACAGGCAGATCGACTGAAATACACTGCTGAGGGGAGCAGTGGGTGAGGCAGGTGAGGTCTGCTGCGCCATGTGGGAAGCTCTCTGGCTGGGGATCCAACTGGTGCTGCAGTGGCTCTGGATAGCTTCATAGTGCTGAGACTTGACCTGTTGTGCCACTAGGGAGGCCCCCTCTTCAGGGAACTTTTATTAAGTCCCCAATCTATCCAAGACATTGTTCTAGGGTGCAAGCCACCACATCTGTCTGACTATGTACCAGCCCTCAGGCCCCCCGGTCTAGAGAAAGAAGCAGATATGTAAAAGGATAAATTGCACTTTGTAGAGGTAAGTTCCATAATAGAAATACAATTAAAGTGCTTTATAACATTAACAAAGTTCTGACAGCTAAATGGGCAGTCTATGCATTATAGAAACTTGACAATATTTGATAAATAAAGAAGTGAATAAAAGATACCTAGTAAAAGAAATTAAGATCAGGGGCTGCTGCTGTATGTCCTTTGGTTATTACCTATTTGCTTTCTAATTGAAAAGAGATTGAATCTTTAAAATTTTTCCATTTTTTTAATCACCCCCTCTTCCCCGCCTGCATTTTAGAACTTCCTGTAAATTCAGGGAATGTTTGTGGGCAGATGGATGGATAATTGTATGAATAAATGAATAAAAAAAATCTTTGCCTGTAGAACTAGACATTTTTCAAGTAGAAATGTGTTAATCTTTAAAGGTTCTCCATAATCAAATATATCAAGTAACCATTTCTAGGATCTCTGTGTAGAAGTCCTGAAAGTTGTTTTGATTCAACATTTTAAAAATGGCATTTCAGGCTCTGGAACCATTGTTTGCGAGTTTTTAATCTGCATTTCTAGAAATTCTGTAGAGTAGGAAGCTCTATAGAATTGCAAACTGCAGGTCAAAGATCAGATTGACTAAATATTGATTTAAGCAGCGCACTCCACAGAAGGAAATCTTCCTTCTGGGCTTTCTCACTCTCTCCATTCACTGGAATGAGTACATTTCAATCTGTGTGTTGCAAAATCTTCCCTCTAGAGAGCCTGCATAATTCCTAGGACCTGGCATTCTTGATGATCTCGCCAGACATTTGGTTTGATTAGATTGAAAGGCAGATGTCCAAGAAAGAACTTGGACGAGGAATCTAGACATATTAAGTGATTTTTTTAAAGATTTATTTTAATATTTATGCATGCAAGAACTGTGGTGTAGGCCAGAGGTACGGGGTAGGAGGGGGGAGGTGGGAGGATTCACCAGAGACAGAGTGGGGAACAGAACAGGCAGATCTACTGAAATACACTGCTGAGGGGAGCAGCAGCAAGCGAGGCAGGAGAGGTCTGCTGCGCCATGTGGGAAGCTCTCTGGCTGGGGATCCAATTCATGTGCAGTGGCTTGCGATAGCTTGATAGTGCTGAGACTTTAGCCCCTGTGCCACCAGGGAGATCCAAGTTATTTTTCTTTTTGAGAAGCCTTAGTCTTAGGTATTCCCAGGAACATTCTGTGGTTCCTTAAGTTGCCTCTTTCCCCATTTGCCTTTCCCCACTCCCCAACCCCTTCCAGTAACAAACTGTGCAGACATGGATCCTAGAGTTGTATTGTCCAATATATTAACCACATGTGGCTATTTGAATTTAGGTCAGTTAAAATTAGATAGAATTCCAAATGCAGTTTCTATCATACTAACCACACATGAAAGTGCCCCAAATTCCCATGTGAATAGTGGTCACCATAGTGGACAGTATAAAGAATGTTTCCATTATTACAAGAAGTTCTACTGAACTGCACTGCCCTAGGTAAAATGTAGACTGAGGAGGAAAGTGGTACTTTTGCAGATAATACTAATAACATGTAGATCAGCTATGCAGAGAGAAAAAGGAATATTCTAGCTGGACATTGCCACAGCATACACAACCAGCGAAAAGTGGGTATAAGGGGTACAAGGGGTTAAGTCTCAGCCTATGAAGCTATCCGCAGCCACTGCAGCACAAGTTCGATCCCCAGCCAGGGAGCTTCCCATGTGGTGCAGCAGACCTCTCCTGCCTCGCCTGCTGCTCCCCTGAACAGTGTATTTCAGTAGATCGGCCTGTTTTGTTCCCTACTCTGTCTCTTGTGAATCCTCCTACACCCCGAAATCTGGCCTACACCCCAGCTCTTGTATGCATAAATAAATGTTTGTTTGTTTTTGAAAGAAAAGTTGGTATAAAGTGGGGGAGAGGGTGTAAACTTTGGGACCAGAATCCAGGTTTAATCCTGGTTTTACCACCCACCGGGATATGCAGCCGTGAACAGGTCACGTGAGCTCTCCAAGCCTCAATCTCAGCATCAGGGGAATGGTGGTAGTAATAGTTTTTATGCCATAGAGTTGATGTAAGAATGAATGAGAGTTACTGTGAAGTGCTCTGACATGCTGCTTGGTCCGCGGAAAAAAGTCAAAAATAGTAGAACTAGTGGTAGGAGATTAGGAAGAAGGGGAGAGATGTAAAGGAGAAAAAAGGGAAAACAGAGATAAGACAGTCAACCCAGGAACAACAAATGTCTAGAGGATTAAAAATTGGACCTGAATTGTGAGCACTGTGCTGGTGGCTAGAGGAGAAGCTGTCAGTCTGACAGAGCAACAGAAGGCAGATTGACCTCCAAACACCTGAGGGGCAAAGGGGAAGCTTCCCTTGGCCTCAGGATAAATTGAGCCAGCCTGTGGTAAAAATCACCTGTGAGCAACAATTTTCCTTCCCATTGTGGCAGCAGGAGTTGTACTGCTAATTGGAGTTTAGCTGTGCTCTATTTATGCCAATGATTGAGTTCCAGAAACCCAGAAAGGTGTGGAACAGATGTGGATTTCCTGGGGGGGGACAGGACTGGGGTGCAGGGGCCAGATGTCAAGGTAACGCAAGGCATAAGGTTAAGGGGAGGGCACGATGTTGATTCGGGTCCTGCCATTATGTTCAGCACTAATCTATCAACCCTGCAACAGTTCTGAGGTAGGCACCTCCATTTTGTGGAAGAAGAAATTGGGGCTCAGCTGGGTGAGAGAATGAACTTGCCAAGGTCACACAGCTGGTAAATGAGAGATTCAGCATCCAATTCCTGCTCCATCAGATTTCAAAGATTGTGTGAATCTATTGTGGGAGTTTTTCAACTTTGAGGAAGGCAAAGTAAGAGATGTTCGGAGAGAATCTGAAAAGAGTTGGCATTCCATTTATTCATGCCTGCTCGACCCAATGCCATCTCAGCATTGTGAGGTCACAAACATGAATGTGACAGGTTCCCTTGCATAGCAGTGAGAAGCAGAGAGCAAAATAAGGACCATGAAAGGAAAAAATGTTCAAACTCACTCATTCAAGGAATACTTTTTTGATTGAGAGCCAACTATGTGCCAGGCTCTGTATCAGGCTCAGGGGATACAATGGTGTACTGATGTAAATTGTCAGAGTAACTCCATTTCTCCTCTTCTCCTTATCTACACCTCTTTGCATGGTGATTTTGCAGCATCTCCTATTAAATGATTATGCCCGTTTCATCCTTTTGAATCTGGGCTGGTCATGTGACTTGTCTTGGCCAATAGAAAGTGGCAAAAGTAGGGGCCTCCCTGGTGGCATAAGGGGTTAATTCTCAGCCTCTGAAGCTATCCAGAGCCACTGCAGCACAAGTTCAATCCCCGGCCAGGGAGCTTCCCACATGGCACAGTAGACCTCTCCTGTCTCTCCCACTGCTCACCTCAGCAGTGTATTTCAGTTGATCTGCCTGTTCTGCTCCCCACTCTGTCTCTGGTGAATTCTCTCACTCCCGCACACCTCTGGCCTATACCCCAGCTTGTATGTATAAATAAATAAATCTTTTAAAAAAAAGAAAGTGGCAAAAGTGATGTTCTGCCTTTTCCATATCTTTCAAGAAGCCTTGCACCTTTCCATTCTTACTCTCAAAATCCGATAGTACCATACAAGCATGCCTTGTCTTGTCTGCTGAGTAATGACAATGGCCCATTCACTTTACTGTCCCAGCCAAGGCCAGCCACCTACCAGACAGCTGAAGGAGACCATTTTGGAGCCATGAGTGCCAGCTGCCCCA
Source organism: Scalopus aquaticus (assembly GCA_004024925.1). Lineage (NCBI taxonomy): Eukaryota > Metazoa > Chordata > Mammalia > Eulipotyphla > Talpidae > Scalopus > Scalopus aquaticus. The sequence continues at coordinate 9,883 of PVIJ01021556.1, read as the reverse complement.
ATCACAGAGGGCAGACACGTGAGCGGGCCCAGCAGGGTCAGGTGAGGCAGGCCCAAGTCAGAACTCCCGCTGACCAGAAACACATGAGAAATAATAAATGGATGTTTTTTAAGCCACTGAGTTTTCTGTTTGTTTCACAGCAAAAACTGATTTATGAGCAAAACAGATACTACTTCAAGAAGCTTGTAATCTGAAGGAGGGAACAAACTTTAATCAGAAAATTCTATGAGTGCATATTAAGGGAAAGGAAGTGGTGATTGAGCAGCTCCCCTCATCTCCTGGTTTTCACACCAGGGCTGGTCTCCTGCCACACTGTACCTGGTACACCGTGGGATGGTTCAGGTTCTGTCTCCATCCGCCTGACCGACAGCGTATGGCAGAAGGGGTGCTGTGTCGCTTCAGATGAGATTACCAAAGATTTCAGCTTCTGTTTGGGCTCCTCTCCCTTTCTGATCACTCATTTTAGGAGGAATCAGCTGCCATGTCCTAAGGTTGCTCAGGCGGTGCTTGGAGAGGCCAGTTGTTGAAGAACTCAGTCCCCCTCTACTGCCCAAGAGGCACTGAGGTCTCCCACAAGCTGCAAGGGTGAGCTGGAAAGGGGGTCTTTCTGTTACAAGGCAGGGAGAGGGGCACCCCAGAACCCCCAATCTAAATAGGCTCTGCCATCTGCCACATTAACACAAAACATATAAGGCTTTTAGTGGAAAGAAACTTTAATACAATTAGAAAAGACCGAGAATATAGTTTTAAATCAAGCACCCAATGTTACCCATCACCTCGTGGGTAAAAGTTCCAAATGGGATGGGCCCAAAGCAGGGCCCAATGCCCTGCCCCAAGTGTAAAACACCTTTCATCAGGAACTCATAGAAAAGGGTCAGAAACAGTCAGACAATTCTGGGAGGAAAAGAACAAAATCAAAATCCAGATCAATGTTGCTATTGTTAACCTCCCCACGGGTCTCTCACCCACATCTGTTTCAATCAGTCCAGGCCAGTGCAGCTTCTTTACATGCCTCTCTGCAGCTTGGGCCTCTTCTGGCCTCCATCCTGCCTCCTTCCTTCTCTAGTCCCTTGTGTCTTGTGTCTTCTCCTTCTCTCTTCTCCAGCTTCTTATCTCCCCTGCTCAGCTCCCCCCTCCCTTGGGTGGGTCAGGGAACCTGGGACACTCCCTTTTTCCTGGGGACCACCCGGTTACATTTCCACTCTGGATGACTGACACCCTGGCTGACAACTTGAATGTAACCTCTTCAGAGACCCTGACCCAGAACCATCCAGCTAAGCTGCTCCCAGATCCCTGACCCGAAGTACCCCATAGCTAAATCTCATTGTTTTAAACTGTGAGGTTTTTTGTTGTTTTTTTTTTTTTTAAGATTTAATTATTTATACATACAAGCTGGGGTACAGGCCAGAGGCGTGGGGCGGCGAGAGGGCTCACCAGAGATGGAGTGGGGAGCAGAACAGGCAGATCAGAAATACACTGCTGAGGGGAGCAGCGGGTGAGGCAGGAGAGGTCTGCTGCGCCATGTGAGATTCTCCCCGGCCGGGCGTCGAACTTGAACTCGCATTGCACGCTGCCGACAGCTCCACAGCAGCGCTCAACTGCTGGGCCTCCAGGGAGGCCCTAAACTGCGAGGTTTTTGAGGTAATTTCTTACCCAGCAACAGATAACTAACAAAAGGAATTAACAAGATAAAGGGAAAGAGGTGGAGTGTCCCACACAGGGAATAATAGCTCAGCCAAAGGTGCTAGGGTAGGAGGGAAGGTGGCACATTAGGGAGACTGAAGGAGACCCATGTGGCAGGAGTCCCCAGAGCAAACATGGTGCCAGAGGAGGCTGAAAGGTGAGTGGCTCTGGGTTTGGGTCTTTGCAACATGAAATCAGAGTATTAGGGACCAGCACTGCAGGCTTCCAGGAAGCCCAGATTCTCAGGCTTGGGGGAGAGGGCAGTGATGCAAATCTAAGGGGCATTGTTCTGGACTTTGATCATGAATTGTAACTACTAGATTTGGGGAAAGCCCTCAGAAACTAAAATCAGGGCCCATTCAGGTGCCCTGGGTGTCAGGGTGTGGTGGGGAGGGTGGGGGGGCAGCAGAGGAGGCAGAGAGTAAAGAGAGTGTGGAAAAGAGAAAAGTGACAAGAAAGAGAAGCTGAAGAGGGAAAGGGGAGATACTGAAGAGAGAGAGGACAGTGCTGGGAGCGGAGGGGGAGTGGGGATGTCAGGGAGGAGCCCAGGACATCTGCACAGTCACTTAAAGAGCACTGGAGCCAAAAAGGGGGCTTAGGAGGCTCTCCAGACACCAGACGCCAGACTCCGCTGTTCAAAAACCTGCAAAACTCAGTCCAGTGTGTGTTAAGGGTGCAAGGAATGGGATGGCCACTTTAATGGGAAATGAACAGATTGAGCGGAGAAGGAAATATGTGAGATTGGGCGGGGCGGGGGGGGGGGGAGGGGGGCAGTAACATGAGCTAGAAAGCCACCATTCCTGGGGCTTTGATGGCTTGTGCAAGGGCTTTGGGGAGCAGCTTCAGGGAATTCTCGACCTTAACAGCCTTCTGTAGTGAGGAGTGAGATGTGTGCTGGAGAGGAGTTTGTCCTGGAGGCAGAGAAGCAGGATCTGAGGCTCAGTGAGTTCTCCAGTGAACCCTGCTCCAAACTAGTCTCCAGATTAGTGAGTTTGGGGTTTTACTTTTTCCTACTCAAAAAGTGCCCTTCAAGAGTTCAAGGAACTGGGGCCCAGCAGGGGGAAGGCTTCTCCAGCCACACCAGGCACAGCACAGCTAACCCTACACCTGCGTGGCTTCCTGCACTGGTCCCTCTGGCAAAGACAGAAACGGGGTGGGTGGGGCTCAGGCACAGGGTAGGGGTCACCCCCTGGCTCCTCTCCTGGTTCTCCTCCTCCTCCTGCCCTCCACCCTCTTTCCCACCAGGGGCAGATTTCTACCATTTAAAATGTACTGCAGTACCTGGACGATTATTTCACTCCCTCATGGATTTGGTCAAACTAGTCTAAGCTCTTTTCTCTAGTACTAAGAAATCTTAAAGGTATGACTGTTTCCCCAAAACACCCTTGGGAAAGAAAGGAAAGAAGGCACAAGCAGTGAGGTCTAGTTGTTTTGTGACTTGATTATTGAAAGATAAGAATTTTTTTTCTGGTTTTAAATATGTATATGAGAGATAGAGGTGTGAAAGAATTACATTACAAGATGTTCTATCAAAAAATTAGGTTTCAAGGGCTTCCCTGGTGGTGTAGGGATTAAAGTCTCAGCGCTATCACCACTGCAGCTCACTGCAATGGCCTGAGTTCGATCCCAGGCAGGGAGCTAGCCCACATGGCGCAGCAGACCTCTCCTGGCTCGCCTGCTGCGCCTCTTAACAGAATTTCAGTCACTCTGCCTGCTTTGCTCCCCACTCTCTCTGGTGAATCCTCTCATCCCTCCCCACCTCTGGCCTACACGCAAAAATAAATAAAATGTTTAAAAAAATAATAGGTTTCACCATGATAATATAGGAAAAATATCCAAGTCCTTACAGAGGACAGCTGTGTTAGTCGGATGAAGAGTCCCTCCTTAGCCCCATCTAAAATCCACAAATGGGGCCTCCCTGGTGGCGCAACAATTCACGCTGTGGAGCTGTCAGCAGCAGTGATGCAAGCTGTGGAGCTGTTGGATGAGTTTGACGCCCGGCCGGGGAAAATCCCACATGGCGCAGCAGACCTCTCCTGCCTCGCCCGCTGCTCCCCTCAGCAATGTATTTCTGATCTGCCTGTTCTGCTCCCCACTCTGTCTCTGGTGAACCCTCTCGCCGCCCCATGCCTCTGGCCTGTACCCCAGCTTGTATGTATAAATAAATAAATATTTTTAAAAAATAAATAAAATCCACAAATGAAAAATAGAATTAAAGAAAAAATAACTTTTCCATCTAAACTGCCTTCTTTTCTCTCCGCGCCTGGTACAGGAGCGGGTACCTGGTGAGCATGCACAGCTGTCAGTCTGAATCTAAAGTCAGAAGTTCCAGCCCTTCCTCGGGGTTGCCTGCACTGAGGCGCCTCTCTGTTGGGGGAGAATGCAAACACTTGCGCAGACCACAGCCCGCTCCACTGAAGCGCAAGGGACGCATCTAAGCATAAGTGTGTCAGAATGTCAGTGCTGGCTCAAAACCACTTCCCGGTTAGACAGATTCACTGCCCTCTCTTTCCCTGGAGTGTGCTTTGAATGGACCACAGACTGGGAGTATCCAAAAGAAGGGAAAAGAAATGTGGCCACAAATCAGCATAGCTTCTCAACTCTTGGGGTCAGAAAGTCAGTCCCTCCTGGAAGGAGGAGGAACATAGCCCCACTTCCAGGAAGGCCTGGTGTTATCATGTGCCTGAGCAGATAGGGGTGCTCTGCTCAGGAAGCCTCTGGACACCCCCTTGTTCCTTTCTCCTTCTTTGAACCAGATCATCTCAGGAGATGAAAAGCTCCCCCTGCTCCAAGGCTCCCCAGCCCTCCTTTCTCTAAACACGGTGAGGGTTTTTTACCGGTTGGTATGGCACTTGTAGTGAGTATTTTCATTGCCTTCTTCACATGTGCAATCAGTTCTCCTTCTCATACCTAATTTGTGACTCCTGTTTTGACAAAACCTGAAGCGTAGAAACTGATACCCCACAAGCATCAGCAAAAGCATCTGGTCACTCTGATCACTGCCAGCTCTTCTAGAAAAACAAAACAGCCTGTCTGCCTCCTCCTGCCTGGGCTGAGGCACAGCCCTGGTAGAGGTCAAGACAGCCCCAAAACCCCTCCTTCTTTGGAAAGAAAGAAGCAATTCCAGCCAGTTCAGGTGTTTGGGGGATTGTTGCAGTGACCTTTTCCAGGTGGATGTCCTGTGTTTTGTGACTAGGCTGAGCTTACTTTATGGTGGTGACACTGGAAAAGATTGGAGGAGGAAATGAAACCAGTCAAATGTTTCATTCAGCCAGCAACGATTTCAGAATTTGCAAAACTTCTGAAATATGGAGGTAAAAATATGGGTATGAAAAAAGATCGTGACAATTTGCAAAAGACTCACGGTTCATTGGATTAGGGAAACTGGAGTATTAACAGGGGAAGGCTGACAAAGCCAGACGAGGCACCTTGAAAGTTAGGTTAAGATGGTGTTGGGATTCCTCTTTCTTCCTGTCCTCTGACACACACAGGGTTCAATTAAACACTAGTCCCATCCATCCAGTGGAGCCTGAACGAAGCCAGCTTGGCAGCTCTGAATCCCTGGAGCAGGGTGAGAAATAACTTGATGGAGCAGAGAGTCGGCCCATTACTGAGGGCCACGGCTCAGGGAGCAGTTCTTGGCTTATTCTTTCCTCCATCCAAGTTCTGCACAAGTGAGCAAAAAAGGGAGATTTTTAGCTCCTTCCTTTATTCTAGTAACCCCCAATGTTTTGTTTTATTTCCTTCTTGAAACTTCTGACTCAATGTCTGGGAGAAAACTCCCCCCACCCCACCCATCCTGTCTCTGCTGCAAGTTTTCATGACTCCCCCTTCGCTCACCACCTTGCAAATTGTATTCAATTCACTGCTTTCACACACTGTTTCTTCTTTATTTTACCTGTGCGGGTCACCAGGGGCTTAGGTAAGCTTGAAAACTGCTGCTATTCTTCCCAGAAGGAAGATGGTGGAGCATAGCCATATAAACACGCATTATCCTTATTGCTAATGATGATGTTACTCGGCTAATCACTAAAAGCCCGAGGTAGTGATCAACTCCCATCCTCAGCCTCGAGTGATCGAGGTCTGGAGACTGTCAGTGCCATTCTGATCATTATTAGTATTATCATTTTAAAGCATGACCATTTAATCTGGATTATGCATATTTACTGCATTTGTTGTCTTTTATTACTGATTAATTTTATTTTTTTATTGCTAAAGTAACATAAAACAGATAATTTAGAAAATGGAAAAATGCCCTTTCAATATATAGTTTTAGTATTTTCTCAATGTATTTAGACTTACTTTTTTTCAATAACAATACACTGTCCTGTTTAAGAGTCCGTTTCACTTTGTAATAGATCATGAATGTATATCCATATACTCTTCTATAATAGAGATTTTAATGAATGTGAAGTATCCCTTTATATAGACTTTTTTACATAACCAGTTCCCCATTTGGGGGCATTTATTTAACAAACTATGTTTTATAACACTATTTGTCCAGCATTACTCTGAACTCTGTATAGATACTGCCTTTTAGCCTTCATAATACCTGAGTGAAGTAAAGACAATTGTCCTCATTTTGCAGATGAGGAAACTGGGGCACAGAGAAGTTAAATAACTTCTCCAAGACCATACCGTCCTGTAAGAGGTGGAGCCAGATTCAGATTCACACAAATTTCCTTTAAGTCTAAGTTCTTAATCTTTGCTTGTCTCCCTCTACCTCTATTAAAAAAACCTTCCTTAGGAGAATGGCTTAATATGCATAAAACTGTTCTGGCAAAAAAGGAACTGTTGTCCAATGAGTCACTATTATTTAGAATTTAGAGATGAATCATCAGTTGTTGAGGCAGTGGGCAAAGAAGCATCCAAGTTGAGTGTTGTCTCTGCAGCCCAGGAAGATAATCCCGGGAGAAGTCGAGAGCCAGGGCAAACCAGGCTGAGACCAGGGGTATTTGCCCTCCAGCAGAACCTAGAAAGTGGCCTGAGCTACCTAACTTCCTCACACCAAACAAAGAAGGCCTTTCTTCTGTGTTGGCCCAAAATGCTGCTGCACCTGGCTGAAGCTGGTCTCCAAAGAGGGACAGGTGAGATAGGCGGTGACCTGGGCCCAGAGTTCAAGGCAATGCTGAGCCAGAGGAAACTGCGACTTACAGACTTGTGGGGCAGTGGGGTGGTGTGGATCAGCCTCCGGAATGGCTTCTGGGGCAGGGCCTGGCGCTTAGGAGAATCCTCTGACTAACCTGCAGAGTCTCCAGAGTCGCTATTTCCTGTGTGATTCTGGATCCTATTCATGGCAGCCTTGAGAATGGGCTTTGGGTTTGGCCACCTCCTCCCCTCTCCTCTCCTCTCCTGTCCAGTGATGATAATATGATGCCATAGTTAGCAATTATGAGTGTTCTCTTTTACTTCTGTAATACTAACATATTTAATTATCATAACAGTGTTATAAGGTAGAATAACAGTCCTTTCCCTCATTTGAGTAATGAAGAAAGGGCGTCACGGAGAGGTTGGATAACCTGACAGAGGGGGAAAGGTGTCAGGTGTGGGGAACACCAGAAGTTTGTGATGTTGACTTGAACCTGTACCCCAAAATAGTCCACCACAATCTGGGCCTCAGGAGGTAACTGTGGCTGGGAGGCAAACACTAGTTGGGCTGTCTTGTTCCCCTTATCCCATAACTTCTAGAAGAAAAGGTCTGAAGAAACAGTAGGAATTTGAGGGCGAGCGTGAAGAACTAGAGGCAGTTAGGTTTTATATGTGTTTTATATTTACGTGTATCTTATATGAGCACTCTGGGCAATTGTTTGCAGAAGCTCAGAGGTTTATATGAAATAACATCCCTGCATCTCTCCCTGTGAGATCCTTCATTTGCAAGAGAACCTGGAACATACAGACACCACACCCAAAGTCAATGTCACATGATCAATTGGTTTGGGGACCCATGGTTTTCACCGCACTCCTAATACTTGTCCTCTAAATGTTCAGGATCAGGATGCTGCAGTCCATGAAGTTCTCTTCCACAACCAGGGTTTTTACTGGAGTCAAGACTCTGCCCCATTCCTAGCTGTGGAAACAACCCTGATGGAGCCAAAATTCCCACTTTGAAAAGCTCATTGACTTAGTTGGATAACAATCTAGAGAAAACAGAAAAGATGCTTTAAATGGAAGTGGGTAAGATTGGCAAAGACTCTTTCCTGATAGCTAAGTGATTGTTGGGGTGTGTCTATCGAGTTTTGGAAACATGCATTGTTTCATCCGCCAGAGTCCTTGGAGATAAGTAAACCAAAAGCAAAATTTTAAAAAATTATAATAAAAGTTCAATGTCAGAAAGGCTTTACAAAATAAAAACCAGAAATGGTTGCTATTCTGATTGCGGCCACAGTGATGTCATAGCCTGGCTCAAAGAGGACTCCCCCTGACCTGAGCTTCCCACTGTGAGTAGATTGATCTCTTAAAAATGCAATAGCTCAGAGGCCTCCCTGGTGGCACGGGGGTTAAAGTCTCAGCTCTATCAAGCTATTGGCAGCCACTGCAGCACAAGTTCGATCCGTGGCCAGGGAGATTCCCACATGGCGCAGCAGACCTCTCCTGCCTCTCCCACTGCTCCCCTCAGCAGTGTATTTCAGTAGATCCACCTGTTCTGCTCCCCATGCTGTCTAGTAAGTCTGCTCACCCCCACACCTCTGGCCTACAGCCTAGTTCTGTGTGCATAAATAAATAAAAATAAATCTTTTTTTTAAAAAATGCAATAGATCAGACACCCTCCTGCCTGAACACTTGCAGTCACTTCCTAGAATACCCACACAGGGCCACAGCTGCATACGGGGGAGCCATGACCGACCCCCTGACTTGGAGCACAGTGCAGTACCGTGGCTGCGCCCTGCACGGCCTGCATGGCCACGCTGCCTTGTGGGAAGCTGGCTCTGCCCCCTGCCAACTGGGTGCCTCTGCCTAAGTGTGCTGCTTCTCGTGTCTCAGTGTCCTCATCCATAAAAGGAAAATGATAGATGCCTGACACATAGTAAGCATTCAAAAGCCACCAGCTCTTTTATTATTATTTTTGACCTTACAGTTCTTTATTCTCCCCATCCTCCAACTCATTGCATTGCTGTCACACCAACCTTCTTTCTGTTCCTCAAATATGCCCAAACTCATGCCTATGTTTGGACCTAGAGTGCCTGGAAGTCTCTGCCCACTCCCCACAGCCTCACCCCAGTCTGTGAGCTGTTGGGGTTTCAGTTCAAGGCTCCTCCCTTCTCCTTAGGGAGGACTTCCTGGCTGCCCAATCTCGGTTATTGCTATCCCGTAGAGACTTCTGTGAGGGCGGGAATGTTTTATATCTATACCAGTAGCAACACGTGGTTATTCAGAACTTGAAAAGTGGCTGGTGTGAGCTGAAGAACTAAATTTTTAATTTTAGCAAATTTAGAGTTAAATTTAAATAACCATGTGCAGCCAGTGGCCGCCGTATAAGACAGGCAGTGCAGCCCTTACCTGACTGGATACCTGTTGCTCCCTGAAAATATCTTACTGATTCATCATCTGCTGTTTATGGTCTGTCTCCCCAAGTAAAAAGTGAGCACAGTGGAAGGGAGGTGTCTGCCTGCCTTTCACCCTCTGTGTTCCTCATTGCTTAGGAAAGTGTCTGGACCTTTGGAGAGGCTTATGAAGAGCTGTTTATTGCATGAGCGGGCATTTGAAGAGTGCTTCGTAAACTATAATACTTTATATAAATGTAATATATGTTATCACTTTATATATACACACACACACGCATACATATATAAAATGGGAAAGACTACTGATGTATTTTACTTTACAAAACCCCCTTGCATGCACATGTAGCGCATACATGCATATATACATACAGCTATCTTTAAACACAAATAATTTTTAAAAGCACATCTCTTTATGAGTGTACTCTTCATTTCTCCAAATGAGATCCCTCAACACACAGCTTGTGTATATAATCTACCTCCCTCTGGTAACTAAAAGGGGCTCAATCTGCCAAAATCCCATTTCCTCTAACTTCTGACCCCGTCTCTGTGTGAGAGCTGGGGGCACCTGTGAGCACCGCTCTGGGTACAGCCTCTGCGGCCGCCCTGGGCCTCAGAGAGCAGCACGCCCCGGCTGGCCTCCAGGCCTGCTCAGCTGCCTCCAGAAGCCACAGCTCCGAGCTCGACTGGGATCAGGTCTC